>VDFB02172391.1:0-78900 GCA_007258455.2 Sequoia sempervirens
TTTTGGAAAGCTAAGAATCTCCTTTACAAACCCTTTTCGTTTCATCAATTTTGGGTAAAAAAAAGTCATCAGCCACATACCCTACACATACCCATCATATCACGACTTTTTGGCCCATCATGATCCAATACATACCCTACAAATCACAACAAGCATCTCCAGATAGATTGGCATCATGATTTAACCTTTGGCTAACCCTAAACCTAATTTCTAAATCGAGTAAAGCATCACTATATAAGCATGCATTAGGATTTAAAATTAGAAACCCTAATTTTAAATCACAACTAGCATTGCCATATATATATGCATTGCTATAAATTGATTTATCATTGTCGGTATCAATTTGGGCATTGCTATAAATTTTAAAGCATTATAAATGCATCAAAAAGTCAAATATCAAATCAAGTTTGGAATTAGATACTAGTGGTCTTGTGCCTGGAAGCCACTAGAACTCTCAAACTCGATTGGAGATGTGCCTAGGAAACTCTCGGTGTGCCATTCTTTCGGAGGGTTAGAGCTCAAAATAGCAAGAATCTCTTAAGTGAGAATGCACAAATCAATTGAAAGTGACCCTTCTTGGTTTATATAAGCTAGAAAATTAAGGTTTTCTGCCTTAATTTAACCTTGAAGATAGGGTTTATCATCATTTTATCTAATTTTACCAAATTGGACCTTATTTTGCATCTTTTTTTGTGTTTTTTGTATAATTCTTGCATCCTAGAGCCTTTCTAGACCTTTGGGACAATGTTTCACCTTTATCAAGAAATCAACCCAAAATTCAAAAATTTTGCCTGATTTCTCGATGGGGTAGGGAATCAACTTTATCCTTCTACTAGAGCATTTAAAATTTTATTTTATTTTATTTTATTTAAGGAATAGTTTTGATCCGAAAAGCATTATTATTTAAACTAACGTAGCATGTACCTCACTTGAAATAGGGGCAAAATGTAGACACTGAAAAATGTCATGAACGATGTCATACACTCAAAAAAAATTTACTAACATCATTTCCTCTTCAAATTCATCTTTTTTTACATAATTAATTGAATTAGCCTAAGATAATTAATTAATTGCATCTTTATTTGTATATTAACCTAGTTCATCAAATTCAAATAACTCACCCCCCTTCACACTAACATTTTATCCTATTAAATTAAATAAATGAAAACATTTAATCTAATTCCCTGGGTCATCTTATTTAATTAAATAACCCTAAGTTATTTAATTAAATATCATTTTCATCTCTATCCCCTTTTCATTAAATCATTTGATT
The DNA here is from genome assembly GCA_007258455.2 of Sequoia sempervirens. Classification (NCBI taxonomy): domain Eukaryota; kingdom Viridiplantae; phylum Streptophyta; class Pinopsida; order Cupressales; family Cupressaceae; genus Sequoia; species Sequoia sempervirens. The sequence goes on from VDFB02172391.1 coordinate 1,274, forward strand.
TAATTAAAATCACTTTAATTCTTCTAATCCCCTAATTGTATGATTAAATTGTGTTTAATTAACAATTAAACTAACTTTACTCTAAGTAAAGAAAATATTCCCATGGAATATTCCTTATCCCCTTTTGCACAATTAAGAATTTCTTTTAATTTACAAAATACCTCTTATCCTCACCCATGAGAATATTGCAAAAGAATATTCGTATTCCTCTGTCATTTGAAAAAGGGATATTTTCACTTAGCTTATTAAGAAATTTTTAACCATTAACCTTTTAAACAAGTCACCTTTAACTTGTGTGTGTAGGTCAAAAGTTTGTTTGTTTGAACCAAGTGTGAACCCTTGATTAAAATTTCATCTTCCATTCTCATTCGTTGATGAGAATCCATGATCCATTCCTCTCATCTCCTTGATCTTTGAACATTGATTAATATTTTCAACATCAACCCTTAATTCCTCATTTTCTTTGCTATAAATAGGTCACTATCTGGAGACAAATGGGTCCATCTTTCAATTGTAAACTTATGTTGTTTAACTTGCATCCACACTCATATTTTACTCACATTTATCTTGTTTTAGTTCATTTTAATTGCATAATAGCTTAGAGAATCCATTAATGGATTTCATGCATCCATATTAGTTTGTGCATAAATTAGGGTTTCCATCTTTTAGCTTATAATTTCTTGGATTTTCTTAGCAATTGCATAATTAGTTCATTTTTAGCATAATATAGGTTTTCATCCATTTATCACAATGGTTTCATTGATTCTTTTCCATAGAATATATAGAAACAGGCTGACTAATCATGGGATTTGGAAAGGGTCATCATTTTACATCAACACGACACCAATTCCAAAACAGGATAGGTTTCAAATGGGTTAGAATAGGAATTTTTTTTTTTTTTGTAGTTTCCAACTTTTAGATTCAATTAAATGCTTAGTTTAAGTTTTTAATTTGAATGATCTTGTTTGGTAGATGGAAGTTTATTTAGGTAAATTATGCTTCAATTCATCATGGATTAAGCATAACCAATCCAAACTGATAATCCTCATCTCACACAAGGAATTTGAAAGGAAGAGAATGCCCCCTTGTGAGGGGAAGGTTGAGGCTTCTCTCATAGGAAAAGATGCTTCGGCTGCTGTCATAATAGTGGTTTACAATTCCTGAGAGGAATGAATTTTAGCTAAAATCGCATGTTTTTAGAAAATATAATGATTTAAGCCTTAAAAAGTTCTATTTTAAGGATTCCAATTCAAGCGGGTTTGATCAAATCACCTTAGATCAAACCCCCTTGGATAGAACCTCACTAGTTTTAAACCATACCTGTAAATGCGTCTCCTTTACACCTATCAAAATGCTGATAAAAAATCACTTTTGATTTAGCTTTTGGGGGATCAAATGAATTCATTTAAAATTTATTTGAAATGATTATGGTATTCCTTAGAACAAGTTATCCAATGAATATAATTTTAATATGTTTTGGTTTTGTTATGTATTTGTTTTTTAAGTTTTATTAAACATAGGTTTTTCATTGAAAATGAATTTATTTGTTCTTCACATGTGGAAAAATAGAATATTATCAAAAAAAATTTTGAAAAATATGAGTGCACCAGATATTGAAGTCCTTGATCCAACAAAAAAAATTAAATTAAATTTTGACATATACAAAAAAAGTTATGCATTATACGGTCGCGTTGTGTTTGAATTGTAATTTGTTTGACTTTGAAAGTTGATTAAGGAAAAAATATTCAATAAAAAACTATCTAACTAAGTTGAAGCACTAGATATCAGAGTTACAAATCTAAATTTGAAAGAATTAGAATTTGATCCTTCATGGAAAAAAAAGGTATGCATTATACGGTGTGCGTCACTTTTTAAAAATGTTACTTTTTGAAAAAAATCAATTTTCATGGGAGATGGAAAAAGAAGTACAATTTGATTCCAAAATTTTAAAAAAAACATTTTTAGAATCTACAGACAAAATTTGATGAGACTCTAGTTTGTACCATCTTCAAATTCGTCATAGTTTAGTTGCTATAGATGCCCGAATGTGAAGATTTAGTTAAAAATAATAATTTCAATGTCCAGTTTAGCTAAAAATTGTAAACCACTATTATGAGATCACCCCTCCTTCCTCAGAAGAAATTTCTTCAATTTCTTTCTTTGTGAACCCATGATGAAGGAAACATGTTCCACTAGGGGTCCTAATTGAGAAGATGATTTTTGAAAAAGTTTTGAAAAGATTTTCAAGAAAAGATTCATTAGCCACAAATACATTTTTTGAAAATTAAAGTAACATGATAGCCCCCTTAGGATGGTGCATTTCAAAAGTAGAGGCACATGGGATCCTAAGGAGAGAGAAACAAGAATGAAAAACTGATGTTGTGGCCTACAGGACAACAATATGTCATCGTTGTAATATTGTCGCACACACGAGGGACAACACATGAACACCACAATATCATGAATCAAGAAAAGAAGAGAGAAAGATACCAATACTATTGAAAATAGATAAGAACATCACAAACAAGGGGCACATGGTAAATCTGATATTTTGGGTTCAAAGATGCTCATACATATATATAAGTATAATAATAGTATATTTAATGAACTATCATCAACCCCCTACTATATTAGACCATATGAAGAATGCACGAGAAGAAAAAATGAAAATAAAAAATTGGGTCAACATTGAAGGGAAGCCTAAATGCCCCCAACACTTTGCATCATCTTTGATTATCGAAAATCAGTACACATAATAAAGGAAAAATGATTCCACAAATAGAGGAATTTTTATGACACAAAAACACTCCTATATTCAAGCACCTACAAGGGTGGAATGGGTCATCCAAGAACACATAATGCAAGCATGGGGGAACACAACACAACACACATCTAATTTGAAGATAAAGAAGAGGAACCTCCATAACACTGATCAACCAAGAGCTCATTGACCTCTTAATATATATCATTATACTAGTAAGGAAGATGAGCCCTCAAGGGTGGAATTTCAAGGGGAACCCTCTTACCCCCCACCACAAGATCCAAGGAAGGAGACTCCTTGAGGTCTCCTCCACTCAATTCCTATGGAGAAAAGTTCAGTGACTTCTCAAAGATTGCTCATAGGGTCGGAACCTCATGCAAAGAGTTAAACACGCACTTCATAGGAGTTCCATGTATTACCTCATCAAACAAGGGAGGCGATGCCCAAGATTGACGGCTAGCCTCATTGAGTGACTCGGGAGTAGTGATAAACTCCAAGGATGTCAGAGATTCCTCTATCACAAGGATGACACATGCTAACAAAGAACCATCCTTTGAATAGGGTGGAATCCTCTTTCAACCTCCATTGTTGGAGGGGCCAACCTTTATCTTCTATTTCATCAGAGGATGCAAGTTCCCCACAAATGAGGTCGAAGGTGTGGAGGAGGAGGAGAAAATCATGGCAGACACCACTAAGGTGTTTTGTATGTCCATGGGATTTGAGAATGGTGATATTTCTAGAAAGGACATCAAGAGAGGGGGCTCAACCCATGGAGCAATAAAAACCTACACATTTTTGTGGCTAGGGGTGCTTACACTCACAACAAGAGCTAGAAGTAGCATTGAGGCTGACTGAACTGAATCAAAGGGAATGAGAGAGAAGAAGACCATAGTAGGCCCTATAATAGGGGTAGTCAACTTCCCTTCCTTACTTTACAAAGCAACCTTCCTGGAAGCCAGATCATTTTTCCAATGCTTGTGCTCATGTGCAAGGTGGTCCCTATGACTCTGGAAGCTAGAGGGAAAAATATAGGATGGAACAAGAAGCTATTACTTAGCCATCAGAGTGTCCATCATGACCTTTTTTTGTGGAGGGAGAGACTGGGATGAGGTCAGGACAATAGTGGGGGGATTTGGTTATAATTCCTTGATGGAGAGCCTCTTCCTATTCGCCTCCTTGGGAGTAGGAGTAGTAGGAGACCACGGAGGCCAAGACACAAAGGAATCCCCATGAGGACCCTTCCCCTTACCTTACCAAATGGGCATAGGCACCATGGGTAAAACAAGAAGTTCAAATGTTGGACACTTAGGCTTTTTCCAAGTAGGCAGCATAGGATTCTCTATCAATAACTTACAAGTGGAATCTGATGATACTCTAGCAAGGTGAGAGAATGCAACATGAGAGATAGTGGAAGAGGTGGAAGAAGAACCTAGAGCACACTTCTATTCCTCCCTTCTCCGATCCAAGGTGGAATCACTATCATATTTCAAGTAGGACCCATGCTAGAAAACATAGGGAGATGGAGGGTATCTCAACTTAGGCATTAAGCACCCCTTCTTCTACTTCATGTAGTTTTGGTACAAGAGGTCCATCCTTGGAAAAAGTGGATGAATAGGTGTAGAATAAAAGTGATCTAGTGAATAGATGCCACACACAACTAACAATTTATAGCTAGTGTCATGGATCATCTACACCAAACCCTTATGGAAGAATTTCAAACATTTATGCACTAACAAGAGAACTACATTCATAGCGACTAACCAAGGGATACCTAGTTTCACCCTGAAGAGTTTGGACCTCGGGATTATGTGAAAGGGTAAGTTTACTAAATAGCTCCAACAAGGACTGATAAGGTGATGTGACCAATGGGAGCTACAAAAATTTCATAATGTGTATGGATGATACTCTCAAATACATCATATCGATATTTGCATAGGAAATTAATCAACATAATATCCTTAGCAATCACATTCACCCAACATTTTAGGTCAATAAGAACACCTGTCATAATGTTTCTGTTGATTCATATAGGGATGTATAGAGGAGATAACTCTCTATTATAACCCATCGATAAGTCTTATGAGGTGAAATTTATTCCACGAGAACTACTCACAAGTTGCAAGAATGGGATGGGTAGGTACAAAAAGGAAGCCATCACGTACACTAGATGAGAATTGCATAGAACCCCCAAAGGTTTTGCAATTAGATAGTTACCCAACTAAGGTTTCATTCCAAAATACCTATGGAACCTTCCAACTATACCACAAGGGGTCATAGGTTTAGTTACAAGGTGAAATGCCTCACAACACTGAAACCTACAACACTCTTAGGATACAAGAAAAATAATTTTCAATACCACTAAATGAAACTAAAATGGTTCACATCGATTTCATAAAAAATGTAAGGTAAGGGGACAAACCAAACTGATACTCTTGGTCACAAAGAGCCAAGAGTGGAGGGTTTCCATACCTTACCTTAAGGTAACGGGTGTTTAAGGAAAGGATAGAGAATGAAGAGCACTCTCAAGTGCTTCTACCACTATACAAATCTAAAAACCTAAATGGAGCTAGATGATCTAGTTTCTAGAACATGAATTGCACCTTAGATAGATCTCTGCTCTAGGATGAAAGCATGGATCATAGATGAGAGTGTAATGCACTAGCATCTCTATAGTGCACTGTTGTCTGTATGACCAGAATGTGTGAAAATACAGTATGGGAAATATGAAAACCTACTAACTACCTAGCTAAAAAAAAGTAAAAAAATAAATAGAATGATAAAGCATGAGAATAACTATATAAGAGGTAGAGAAGGTAGATTAAAGTGAGGTTGACAAAAATTAACTCACTGAGGCTCTAGTTTTCTAGCGATGTTGAGACACAAGTTCACCTACACACAACCAAGAGAGGTAAAATGTTGGGCTGTATAAGGGTTTTCCTTAGTCAAACCCTTGCTTTGGTGTTTTCACCTCCATGGATAGCCATGAAAGCTACAAAGTAGAAAATGTGATAAAGGAAATAAGAAGATCGAATACTACAAAAGATACAATGCTACTCTATCAAACCAAAACAAGAGAGATAGTGAAGCAATAACACCTCCACCCAAAGGCACTCAAGGCCAATGAAGGGAGAATGTAAGACAATGGGTTTAGTAAATATGACATGATTGCAATAGTGATAAAGGGAGGTCTTAAAAGAATCCAAACTCGTAGCTTCTATGGTAGCAAAACACATGCAAAGATGAAGTTTATGGAGTAACAAGCTACTATAATGCTCAAGATAGTGTATGAACTACTAAAATATCAAGTGAATTTCTAAGGAAATTGTAGAAGAATGTCGAAAATATTGTGGAAGAATGAATGATTATGAAATGGATACCTTTTATGATCAAAATGGGAGGGAAGAATCCATATGTGGTTCAACTATTCAACACAGAGGTGTTACACTTCTTGACCAATGGACAATGTGATGTCCTCGTGCACACCGGAGGTAGGAATTTATTAGGGACAATAGTGAGTCATGTAGACGTCCATGTAACACACTCATGTCCACAAAAAATATTCCCTCACCAAAACATAGGACAAACAACAAGTGGATGTATTTCAGATGGGTGATGTGGAATTTTTCGTTCGAGTTTGATTTTCTAAGGTGAGCAGATGCAAAAGGGGAATTTACACAAGGGGTGAAAATTCACTCCTATACAATAATGTAAATTACATTCAAAGGAGTTTTTATTAGTTCATGTAAGGTCTTAACTTATGGGACATCATGCCTAATGTCTCCAAGAGAGGAACAATCAAAAATTAAAAGATTCACAACTTAGGGGATGTAGTGTGTCGTATTAAGGAATTAAGAGGAATATAATATGCTAAGAGAGACCATGCACTTGAAGGACATCACACCCAATGTCACCAGAAAGAAAAATACGCATGACATGAAGTAGGAAGACTACACAATGAAACATGAATTGTAGAAGAATAGTACCAATGTATGCCCCTACTTTAATGAGATTGCTAAATACCATGTTGTGAGAAATTACCTTAAAGTAGAAAATGATAAATTATGCTAACAATAAAGAGGACATGAGAGCTTTTTAGAAAGCCCTATTTCAAGTCATATATTTCTAAATAAAGCTACATCATGAGAAGGGGTTTCCTGCAAAACAAAAATCTAAACACATGAGGGATCCATGGATTCTGGGTCAATATGTCTTTTCTATAATATTTTTATAGATCTCAGAACTATCATCATTCCCTAAATAATCATTAAACAAGAATGATAGAAAGAGATCAAAAACAAAGAAAATCCTTTTGGGTCAACATGGAAGAGACATGAATGTCTCAACACCTTTTGTCATCCCCAAAAGGAAAACACAAGACCAAGAAAAGATAAAGGAAAAGCTTTCGGGTCAACATGGAATATATGTGAATGTCTTGATGCCTTGTGTCATCACTAAAAAAAAACACAAGACCAAGAAAAGATAAATGATAAGCTTTACTACATAGAAAAGAATGTAGATAGAAATAGAGGAATTCCACAAAGATATAGATACATCAAAAAAAACATGGGGGATGACATCATGCACATGAAATTACACACAATATGAAAGATAAAATAATACAAAAAAATATTAGGAACATGCAATTCAACCTATTAATAGGTCATCTACATCCCAATCATGTTCATTGTATAGAGAAGGAAGACAGTTAGCCAAAGGGATAATATCAAGTGTTGAACTAGGCTCATCGCCAAGTTCAACACTCTTCTTAGGAGAATTACCATGTAAACTCATAGAAGAGGAAAACAATGCATTTAATTCATTATGCACCTCTTCATCAATTTTAGCAACCTCATCATCATAATTAAAGTTAATTACAATGGGAGGTTAAATGATAATATCTGAAGAAGGCTTTAGTTCGTATTGCAGTTGTAGTATAGGATCTTTTTGTTATAGAAAAGAGGGAGAATTATTGTGTATTTCTTCGGTCATGTTTGTATATTTTTTTCTTTGTTGTTTTCTTCATTTAACCTTTGAGCAAGAGAACAACATCTATTTCTATGCTCTCTATAATTTCTATTTATTTTAGTATGATTCTCAAGTTATGTTCGTGTAGGAATAGGTTTATCAACCATAGGTTTCTTTTCTTCCCTAAGAGGAGGAATGAAATGAACCATGTTAGGCTATTCAACCACTTTCTCTTTAGCTTTGTAAACTTGTTTTAGCTTAGGAGGCATGCTGAGATTATTTTATTTATCTCTTAGCCTTTTGTAGGAAATAGGAAAATGATCAATCTTAGGTTGCTCTTGGTTATTTGGAATGTCTTTAGGTTCAATCATAGTTTTTTCAAGGAAAGGAGGCTCAATTATATGTTGAGGCATGTTTTGAAGGGAAAGTTTCTCTATGGATTTTTCCTTGAACTTTTGATAGGATTTGAAAAATAAGTATTCTTGAGGTTTAATAGGTTCCCTTAGGTTTGGGCCAAAATAAATCTAAGTAAAATTTCCCAGGAGTAGATAGACAGTTAAAGCCACTATGGTTCACAATAAATATTTCATTTTCAAAGGTAAATTTGAATCATTTATTCAAAAATGACGGGAAAACTTACATGGAGTGTAGGCATGGATAACCAAGCTTCACACGAAATTGATGTGATGTTGAGATTGTGGAGAACAAGGAATATAATTTTTTCGGTCCAACTTCTAAAAGGAAGGGTGATTGATCCCATCATAGTTGAAGAAAAACAATTATGCATCTTTATCCATGCTTTTAGTTGATCATATGTTTCTTTATAGAGTTCATACACAAGTAAGAATTCTTTAGTGATCACATTCTTTCCACATATGGGATTAATTAATATCCCATTCATGGATTTATCATTGATTCAGCCAACTATGTAAAGATGACAATTAGGTCCATTTCTAATTATATCTTTAAATGAGAAACAAATGTCAAGTGGCTTCCTAGGTTATCCTTTATGAGGTAAGATGTCAATCAGTCCTACCATATCATCCTTGTTCAATAGTATCCATACGACATTGTTCAATGATACCCATGTTATCATCATCCATGCCAACATTCATCATATAGTTCCTTTTAGTTTCACTAGCTTTAACAAATGAAATATCATGGTTTGGCATAGGGTTGGTAAAGATTTGCAGATTTTGGTTAGGAGGTGCGACAAAATTATTTCCTTTATCATTAACACCTCAAATTGAAAGTCATCTAAAATCAATGAGGTCTTGCATAAGATATTTAAGATGCTTAAAATGTTCTATATCATGTCCATTTTTTCAATGATAATGGTAATAAGCATTCAATCTAAATTCCAAAGGTAAAGGCTTATTAGGATCAAGAGTTTTAATAGGAGGAAAAGTTATTATTTTCTATTCTAGAAGTTGTGACATTGTGTTATGGAGGGAATCAGGCAAGGGAGTAAATTGTCTAGTTGGATCCCAAAATGTAAAAGGAGTTGTCTTCTTTATAGTAGCCACCTAGGTATCAACATCTTGAGTTGGTTGAGGGTTATTTAGTTGAAGGAAGCCTTTATCCTATTTCCTAAAGGTTTGGTAATTGTTTATTTGTAGATTCATATTTCTTAGGTCAATTAGAGGTATGTTTTGCTTCACGACTACTAACCAAGTTTTGATAATCACAAAGGGAAATACACAAGTTTATCTTAGTTTGTAAGTTTTCTATGCAAATCCATTAAAGGTGAGGATTAGGAATCTTTACATCAATTTGGGAACAAAGTGTTTGATAGTATGAAATGAAGTCAGTAACTTTTTCATCATCTTTTTGTTTACATCTCATTAAATTGGCTAAGGTCATCTTAGGATTCATGTGCACTTGGAAATGGTTTATAAAGGACTTGACAAGTTCATTGAATGAACTTATTGTGGTATTTGATAATGGGGAAAACCATTCTAAGGCAGTATCCTTCAAGGATCTTGCAAAAAGTTTAGCCAAGATCTTATCCTCAAGGAAAAAGTCACTACATAAGGCAGTGTAAGTGGAAGCATGGTTAGGAGGATATCCTTTCCCCCCATATTCTTAAATCTAGGGATCTCTAGACCTTCTGGCATCAATATTCTCAACATTTCCAAGGATAAGCAATTGATTTTGATAGAGTATGTAGGGTGGCCATTTTGGTTTTGGTAGATGGTAGAAATTTTCTTTTGAAGGGTTCTTGTAGTTTGAAAAAGTTGATTTATGCTGGCATCATTGTTTCATTTTGAGATGGAGGTGAATATGGTGGAGGTGTATATGTGTTTGAGGGGAAACTAAATGGAATACTTATGGGAGTCAAAGTAGTAGGAGATATGATGTGTGATGCCACAAAGGTACTAGGAATGCTAGCAAAAATACCCAAGGTAGGAATGACATTACTAGTAGGTTGTATTGTTGTTGTAACTTGAGGGTTTTTGTAGGTAGGAATGAAGGCAATAGTTGTGAGAGAAATTTGGGTTCCTCGTTGAATTTGGACATTGTTCAAAGGTTGAGCACAACTAGTGGTTGATCTAAGATGTTTTCCAAAGATTTGGGCTAGGTTACACAAAATTTTAACCCCTTCTTAATTTTCAATAATATGATGTATGTTTTCTATAGTAGGGATAGCAGTGGTTGAAATGTTTTCAATACTTTGCTGATTTTGTAGGTTTCCTAAGTCTTCTTGAATTTGGATAATATTTTCTTGTTGAATAATAGAAACCATTATTTCAATATTTGTCACACTACTTGAAGGCAAAGAGTTGTTAAGGGTATGGTCCATACGTAGTGAACTAGTGTCAACACTAGTAGTGAAAGAGTTAGATAACCCAAGAGCCATGATGATTGTGCTATCGTGGGATGACATGAGTCTTGAACTATGTGTAACTATAGTATTAGAAATAGCACACCAAGTTGTAAAGCTCGTGCAAGGGACAATCAAGGAAATTAAAGATGCAATGAACAAAAGATAAATTTTATGCTCTAATTATGATTCAAATGAAATTAAGCTCGGTGCACTAAAATGAATAAAAAAAATTATATAGACTAAAATAGAGATGTAATAGCAACAAACTAGAACACAAAACAAAGAATTTAATACTAAAAAGTGTAGCTTAAGATCTAACACAAGACTAAATCACCCAGAGGGGCATGTATAATTCCTAATCTAGACTTTTCAAGGGTTCAAATAGTGAATAATAGTCACCACAAAATATCCAAAAATTAGGCAAAGCAACTTGTAATGGGACTAAATCTCCTAGAGGGGCATATGCATCCCAAATTAGGGTTTTTTCACAAATTTTAGAAAATTTCGACTGAAAGTGATGCTTTTTACTTTGTATGATGTCTAGACTAAGTCCAATTATAGTTTTGAAATGAGATTTAATGATGCAAGAGGAAAAACTGCACTCTATATTCACTTTCAATAATGAACATTTTTGAAACCCTAGATGAAAATTAACTAATACAAAACCTAATACAAAGTTAATACAAGCTAGATCTAGGACTATTATGCACTCTAAATAAGAAAATGAAATTTTTAAAAGGGCAGGTTAACGAAAATGAAATGTCAAAAATTGTCACTCCTAATGTTTTAGGACATAGAACAATTAATATTCTCCAAGTTCCATTCAAGGAAACCTTAGATATCTCAATCTAAGGATTGAATGAGGGAAAGAGATATACAATAAGGTAACCTAGGGTGTTATTAAAGACTAAAATGGGGCTCACCACCAACTAAGGTCTTGGAAAGAAAGAGATGAATGTAATGTGAAAACTTAAATATATGACATAGAGTATGAAACTAAAATGTAGAATAACAAACTAAGAATGAGCAAAGGTGCACCTCGAAGAAAGATGTCAATAAAATCTTTGAAACCTTGAAATTTTTACTTTTGATGATGAATGGGACTCATACACTAGTCTGGGTGATTTATTCCAACTAGAGGGTTTCTAGGCAGGGTCTATAACCTCTTGATGACTATTCTAGATTTGTTAAAGACTAGCAACAAAGTAGTATTGGGACTCATATGCCTAGAATATTGCAAAGTGTCCCTTTTTTTTGCGAGGTGTCCTAGGAGCAAAATTTTGAAGTGAAATTTTGCTTGAAACCTTTGATTATGGATTAAATAATCCTTTTCTCACTTGTTTTATGTAGATAGGTTGGATATATTTCTTTAGATCCAAGTTTTCATGAGCCTTGACAATTTTTTACAACTTTTTGCAACTTTGTTATTTTGGTACTTTTGAGGGCTTCAAATCCACTTTTTCTTCAACCTATAAACCTTCAATCACATAAAGAGAGATAAAAAAGAGTGTTTTTTTTATGGAATGGGGGTTTTCCTTGGCCAAACCTAGTTTTGGTAATCAAACCTGAATGAGAAGTAAAACATGAATGAGATGAAAGATGAAGTATAAGATGAAACAATGGAACCTTGTTTCAAACCTTGAAGATTTGCAAACAAGCATGAAGTAGCCTCAAGAGATGTATGTATTGATCATGATTCTTGGTGAAGGATAATGCCTCTGAATACTTGAATTAGCCTTGAAAAATACATCACAACATTAGATCAAAAAAATTATGATGCATCAATCCTTTTACATGATAATGAATCTTTAATTTTTTTCATAATCTTCTACAAATTTTCCCTTGAATGCCTTAGAAATTCTTTTGAATACTCTATAATTCTCTTATGAAGTCTTAGGATGCTTGAATATTTATTTCTTAGTGAAATAATTATTTTAAACCTTGTTTATATAGGCATCCCATCTAACTTATCATTTATTAGATCCAAAATATCAACATTCATGAAATTTGAATTTAAAACCCTGATTTCACACTCAAAACCCTAAAAGTGGACCAAATGGGACTCATATGCTACTTTGGGCATATAGGTTCCATTTAGGTGGAAATGATATTCCCAAGGTGGTGTATGGTTCCCACCAGGGTGTTTTAGGAAAAGGAAATGTTTGGGAGTTAGGATATTAGGTGTATGTGTTGATTATGTTAGGATTTCAGTTGAAACAAGCCTTGGGATTCATAATAAAGGGTCTTAGGGTCCTATTAATGATGGTATAAAGGTCATAAATTGTAAGAGGGCCCAAAAATTAATGTGAAGGTGTAAATAAATACACTTTACAACATTAAATTAAGGAAAAAATAGGTTTATTTAGCTTAAAAGGGCACTAAACCTAATGTGAATGTGTAAAACACATTACAACACTAGATCAAAGAAACCCTCATATTGGGGTCTAAAGCTTTACTAATAATACCTTTATCTTTTCCAACACACATTTCCATAAACCCTTTTCTTTCTTTTGTTAATGTTTCCTAATATCATTTTTCACAATAATCCAAAGAGACTTTTCTCTCAAACAATTTCTTACTACAATCCTCCAATCTATGAAAGCAATTCCATCAAAGATAAAAAAAAATTAGTTGTAGATCCCAAGTTATAAAAAAAAACCTTCATAAAACTAAATTAAACTTCATAGGTTATCTAGTTAAAAAAAATATTAGTCTAATCAATTTCTTAGCCCTGTTAAAAAATTTCTAGCTCTAATATGATGTGTAGTAATGTAAAATGTCACTCTTGAAAATTTTAAACTAGGTTTAGCTCGTCCCTATGTGGCTAGACCTAATTATTCTTATAATTTTCCCATTTTCTGATCATCTTAATAAATGATAATGAAATTAATAATTAATAATTAATATTTAGTTACCAACACAAGAATCCCCAAGATAGGTTTGGAAGAGGGTGCTAGCACCCATATCAATCATATTTTGGCTCCAATTTAACTATATCAATTTTGAGATTTTAATATTTTAAAATCCAATTTCATTTGTTGGTTTTCGGTAATTAATTTAGTGGGAATTAAATAAATACATATAAATATAATATTTTTTTCTATTTGAAATTCTAAGAAATCCTAGAAATTTTGTTTAGAAAATTGAGCATACAAAAATCAGCAAAGGTAAATTCAAGGGTAGAAATAGCAACATTATTACAGTACTTTCATTAGTCAAGATCATGCTTGAAAGATATTATAATGAAGGAATGAATTATGAGCAATAAGGCATTATGATCAATAATTTCATTTTCATGAAGATGTATGAGTTATCCTCTATATGTTAGCTATAACAATCTATTGTGTTTTGTGAATATTAACCCCTTTCATTTCGGCAAGTAATTGAAGCATCCACTGATAAATTTTTGGGGTAACTTATGGTGTGGAAATCACGTCGATAATGGTTTCATTCTAATGTAATATTAGATTTTATCACTTATCAATTTAATCAATTATTTTTTTACCTCTGCTCAACATAGGGAATTCCCTCTTGATCATCATCATTTGTTATACATGGAGGTAGATTTATATTAAAAAGGGGTTTGACTAAGGAAATCCATTATACAACACAACCTTTCTCCCTCTTTTTATGTGTGTAGGTCAGATCTAGAAGTTTCATCATGAGACAATCATAGGAAGCACAATGCAAACTATAACACAACATATAAGGTTTTCATATTATAAAACGGAAACATATCAAGTCTTTGGTTCTATGCACCTATTCTCATAATTCAGCTTCAACCTTTAACCACAAGTTCCTCTTTGTACCTCCTTATATTTATAATTCTTCTATTGGTTTTTATTTTTGACTATGTGATAAATTACATTTTTAGATCTAGGGTTTATGCCAAATAAGATTGTTAAAATACACAAAATTTATCATCTTTACAACTTAAAAAGACACAAACCAAAGGATATTGATTCTCCATTGTAGAAAAAATATAATCATGAACCCTAGTTGCTTTTATGTACAACTGTGGAGTCAAGTGAAAAGAAGATAATCCTAGTTGGATCTAGGATCACTTTTTTGTACACTTACAAATTTTTGATTTTCAGAGTATAAATTTTAAAAATTGATTCAAAACCTAAGTCATTTGAAGTTATTTTTTTAATTTTCATTTGTTTCATTTTAAAAACTATACATTTGCTTTCTTTTTGCATTACACTTTATAGGAAAAATTGCAAAAAAAAATTAATTAAATTGAATAATTTAAGATCTGATTTTCCTTGTTTAGGACTTAGATATGAGTTATTTCAATGTAAAATTTAAGTGTAATCTTATGTTAATTTCATTTATCAAAGATGGATGCATATTTTAGTGTCAAACATTTTAAAAGTGGAGAATTGTGTAGTATTTTTCATTTCAAAATATCAAAAGGTGTTATCTTTAATTATTTTCAAGATAAATTTAATTAGTTACAACATTTTAAATTTTAAAAAATTTCATTTGAACATATCACATCACCTTAAAAATATATAATTTTATACATGTGTGCACTTGACATAAAAAATTAGTCTTTCATTAATTTTCAGGAATATGTTTAGTTTAAGATTTGAACCTATGCAACATTAGACCCTCAAATATTGTACTTAGTTTCCAAATTGTCAAAAAAATTCTTCTCTATTCTAGGGTGCTCACACCCAAGTCTAGTCAATTTGGCATTAAATTTTCTATGTGAAACCCTATCCATGGTCTATGTTTACATCCTATTTCAATTCCTAGAAGATTATTTTATTTTTTTATTTTAATGTGCATTACTAGTTTGATCTAGGAGACATAGCATCATGTTTTTTTTACAAAAAAATTGTTTTGTCATAATTAATATGTCATGACCCCTCTTCGCTATGTCAGTTAATTGTGATGTTGATCTAATTATTTATATAAATAAGATGCTTGTATTAACTCATACGTTATTTCACATGTTTTAGGCATGTGCATACTCACAAGTAAATGCTCATAAATTGAAAGCCTATCAAATTTAAAGATCAAAAGTTTCTAAAGTAAAAAAAAAAGCCACCTACTCCGAGCTACTACGCATGAAGAAGGAATTAACATGTGCTAAGCACACCAAGCTAGCCGTCCAACGCCGAAATTCTATCACCTCAGCTCGCTCATACCATTCACATGGGTTATGATTCAACTGCCACAATAAATTGGAGATCTAACTGCGTCCTACAGTTCACAACGAATTTAATGCATTATATCTATAAAACAAGGGAATGAACTTCTATTTTGAGAGCAGAGAGCAATAGACAGTTCTGTGAGAGACTCTAGGGAGATTTTCATTTTAGGACGTCAGGAAGGAGAAGAGCCAATCTAGGTGCAGTGTTCACTTTAGACCTCTCCCAAGAATCAGCGCACACAAGTAAGTAACCTGCCCATTCACTTGATTACTGCGTATGTCTCTCTGTCATATATATATTGCACAACAAGTAATTATTAAATGCTGAGCCCTTTGTAAATATGCGCAGACCATATCAGATAGAGAATGGCACAGATTATATAAATCAGCTAGGATAAAGCAGAAGAATATAGTTACGCAAGAAGCGTTGCATCTAGGAATAACCTCAATTTAGCTAGAAACTCTATGATCATTTCCTATCACGTTGCTAAAAGAAACAAGGTTATTCTGCCATTCACTATGCATGTTCTTATTTAGAAGATTTTAACTGTGGTATTATTATTCTGACAAGGGATATCGAATGCACACTCAGTAATCACCTATGTGTTATAAACTTTGTCACTCTTCTATAAGCAAAATGTGTGCAATTTATGCAAAGGGATAATTGGAATATCCATGAAAGTTGTAATAGACTTCATTCTTAATAAATAAATAAATAAATAAAAGAGGTATTGTGTCAAATTTATATATATCTATTTGTCGAAAATACATGCTGAAAAATTTAGTGTAAGACATGCTTTTATTTGAATGATTCCAATTGCCTCTATTGCCTCACTAATTTCTCTAGGATATATATATATATATATATATATATATATATATATATATATATATATATATATATATATATATATATATATATACATTTTTGGATACAATTTATTGTATTGTTGTTAATGTCATGATAGTTGGTATTTAAGAAATTTCATGAAAGAAATTTGTTACAAAATTAGCTTAATAAGAAACCTCTAAATACCTTAACATATGAAGTTAGAAATCTAGACAAAGACTATTAAGTAGAATCTAAATATCTTGGGCTAAGTGACAATTAATGCTTTAATTTTAGGTTAAGCGGTATTCAATGCCCTAGGTGTCATAAGATAAGACCATGTAAATTTGGTTACTCAAATATGTTAGATGAATTAATGGTCTATGCTACCTTTCCATTTGGTATTTGATTTGGTGCATAATGATAAGCATTGATTTGAGATATTAATAATTTCCCCTTAACTTTTATTTCATAATAATTATATGTTAATCTAGTATATATAATATAACCCATTTAGGAGTCTTACTAAAACACTTGGACATGTGTAAATTGCTATCTAGTGTGAATAGAAATTTGCAATTTAAAGATATCGCTAGTCCAAAAATAAAAATAAAAAAATGTAATAATATCGATAAAATTCTCCAAACTATAATTAGCCAAACCCTAGACAAATAAAATAAATCAAATAAATAGATAAATAAAACTTTCCTAAACATTTATTGCTATTACTCTTCAATTGATTATATTGAAGTATTCAAGCTCGCTTTTTATTTTAGTTTGGTCCAGGCTCTTTAGAGAAAATGAAACCTCTTCTTACCCAAAGGTAAACTTCTAGGGATAGACAACATAAGAACTCCTCTGGATAACCCCAATTAGTGATGAATAGTTACTTCATTACATTGAAGTTTTCATATCCTAATGCTACATAAACTATCTAGATGATAGAGATATGAGTTGAAAGGTAGAAAAATAATCCTTGCAACAATTCCCGAAGATATTTAACTCTAGGTAAAAGTGATTTCTTTTATACATTTGATAACAAAAGTAGGGAACAGTATATGTTATGAAATTTCTCAAAAATAATGCATGTCTTTAATTTAAGTACTCACTTAATTACGTCATATGGGAATTTCTTTTATGAGTAATAAATGGTTAAATGATTCTTTTAAAATCTAGGGTATTTAAGTTACTAAGATTAGGACTTACTATGAATTGTTGACCAATGCTCGTTGATTTATTTAATCATGTTGTTTCTTTTAATTTTTTTTTATGAATATGGTTAAAATTTCCATGCATTATGTGTTTAATTTCTTACTAAGATTATGTATGTTAGACATAGATTTGAAACTAATCAAAAGAAAGGAAAACAAAACTAGCAGTGTTCGGTATTAACGATGCCTCTGGCTCACGTTTACGGGTAAAGCCATCGCGCTTGAGCTACTGCATCTATAGCCTAACACAGCTGCAATAACGGCGTCTGTGGCATCGTCCCTATAAATCACCGGGGAGAAATAAGGAACATGGGTTGTTTAAAATCCAAAGGAAGGGAAATCCCCTTTGGATCAATAATCTAAAAAGATAAAACAAAAATGAATCAAATCCGCTAGTGATAGCCTAGAAGATTGTAACTTAGGAATTTTTAGTGGTGCAAATGTAATTCTAACTCAAAGATGAAATCATGCGGATAAATTATTAGGAAATCATTTAAACAGGTCAAGGGAGACAAACATCATTAGGGATAGGGTTAGGTGAATGTTAATAGGTAAACAATAAATGGTCAAGATGATCATTTATTATCCATGCTTCCCATCGTGGGTGGCAACCGCAGAGGAACTGTCTAGGGGAAATAAAAACCCTAGAAAGGGTTGTGTACCCGCTTTATAACAGTTGACATAAACATAGCCTAGAAAATAGAACTACATATTTTACGCCTTGATCCTGTTTGGAAGCAGGGTATGTAGGCAGTCTGGGAAGTGAAGGATGCCCCCAGTACTCAGGCATTTGGGAATGGGGTTTAGGGTTGGAGAGATCACATAACTAGTTATAAGAGATAATCAACCAAAATACATGCAACTATACTAGGAAGAATCCCGTATGGATTGCTTGATTCCCCGAGGCCCTTAGGCCAAATTCTGAGGCAGGTTTCAAGTTTAGAATTACAATTTTACATACCCCTGAGGACGACGACCTTGGTACACTTTTAGTAGAAAGTGTGGTCATCAGGGAGGCGACTCAGGATCCAAATGATCCCAATGTGTCCAAGACTCTGGCCAGAGCACATACCTATCAGATGATAGATGCCTGCATCCTTTAGGTGGATGCCTATTCTGATTATATGAATAGAGGTATTCCTATTCCATATGAATAGATGAAGTGAATTCCTATTCTGTATGAATAGATGATATATCTGTCCCGTATGGATAGAAGTTCCTGAGTATACTTGTGAATGAATACTAAAAAAAATAAAAAAAATATAGTTGTACTTCAGTTAAAATTAATTGGGTCTTTACATGTGGTATCAGAGCGAGATTCAAAACTAGGCCTTGAGCTTACTATGACTCGCGCAATTGAAATATGTATTTTAAAAGTTATATGAAAGAAACATCCTTTCTCAAACATTGGAATCATACTAACATGAGAATAAGTAAACAGGAATTCTAAATGCCAAGGGGAAGGGCAACTCGAGCTAGTGTCGGTCGGAGACCAAAGGGGAACAAAGATGATGAACCACAGGCTCAAAGAAGGAATAAGGATGGGATTGAAGCAATAATAGAACTGTTAACTGAACAAAGAGATAAAATCAACTCTTTGGAGCAAATGGTACAAGAACTTCGAACAAGACAAGATAATATTGAAAATATAGTTGAACCTCAAATTGAAAACCCTCCTGAAGGAGATAATCCAGAGCAGAACATAATGGATGTTATTGCACCTAGGAGAGAAAATCCTATTCTAGAATTGACTAAGGACTTGAAGAAAATCACCCCTCCGAAATTTGATGGGAAACAACTAGGAGAAGGGGCAGAAAATTGGCTTAACGAAATGGAAAAGTATTTTGAGTTAAGAGATTTCAGCGAAACTACTAAGGCCTTATGGGGGTCCTACCAACTTGTTGGTGAAGCAGCTAGCTGGTGGACTAATGTGAAGGAACAAAATAAGTACACCAAGGAGGATATAACATGGGAACAATTTGTTGAGCATTTTCGTAAAAGGTGGCTACCACAATTGTTTTTCAATGAGAAGATGACTGAGTTTCACAACCTTTGACAAGGACCTCTGACAGTTCAACAATATTGGGATAGGTTTGCCAAACTGCTAAAATATGTGCCAATATATCAACAAGATGAAAAGAGCCAAACCAGGAAATTCATTTTGGGATTAAATACCAACATAGGAGCAGAGGTTGACATGCATGGACCAGAAGGTATGAATGAAGTGTTAGAGAAATCCTTAAAGCAAGAGAGGAAGTTACAAGCTTTAACTTCAGCGAGACAATCTTTTAGGAGTAATAATTTCAAGAGGAAACAAGAATTCAAAAAGGAATCAAAACTTCAACAAGAATCTAAGGAACAATTCATCAGAAAGAAGACCACCTCCAAGTCATAATCAAAGGTACAATGGGAATAATGCTTACAAAAACAACTTCAACAAAAATGAACCAAGAAACTATAACGGGCCAACAAATCAACCAAGGCTCAATGAAGCAAACAATAACCAGCCTAAAAATCCAATGCAACGAGGACCACCAGGTGGATGTTTCATGTGTGGAGGCAATCACTTTGCTAGAGAATGTCCAAGGATGCAAAGTCAGATGAAAGCAAATCAACCTCAAAGGGGACCTACACAAAGGATTCATGCACCAGTAAGAAATCGACACACTCGATTCCAAAATGTGCCTATAGAGACTATAGGTACACTCTTTGGGAAACTAGTCTCAATTCTAATAGATAATAGATCATCTGAATGTTTTATTTCACCTGAATTTGTAAGGAAAAATGTATTTAAAGTTATTCATATGGAATCATCATGGACAATCCAGTATGGGGATAAGGCAGTTAAAGAGGTGACCCAGTGTCTATCCGATGCAGAAATACAATTTCCTAACTTTAATACAAAGGTAGACCTTTATGTGGCACCTTTAGGATCATATGATGTGATCATTGGAATGAGTTGGCTAACAAACCACCAATCAAATGTAGACTGTTACAACAAATGGGTAGAATGTTTAGATGATATAGGGAAAAGGGTTGTGATTCAAGGGAGACATAGACCTATAAGTATGGAAATCATATCAGCTATGCAAATGAAAAGAGAAAAGAGAAAGGGGGTTCTAGTATACATGGTTACCATGGATGAAAAGGAAGAAGGTGATGCTCCAACGCTCCAAAATTCTCCTTACCTTCAAGATTTTAGTGATGTGTTTCCAGAAGAACTACCAGGACTACCCCAACAAAGAAAATTTGACTTCTCCATTGATATAGTTCCAGGATCTGAACCGGTGTCTAAGGCACCCTATCGAATGAACACAACTGAGCTGGTAGAACTCAAGATGCAATTGGAAGAATTGCTTGGGAAAGGTCTCATAAGACCAAGTGTATCCCCTTGGGGAGCACCGGTTTTGTTTGTTAAAAAGAAAGATGGAACCTTAAGACTATGTATTGATTATAGAATGCTTAACAAAGTCACCATAAAGAATAGGTACCCTTTACCACGCATAGAGGATCTCTTTGAACAAATGAAAGGAGCAACTGTGTTTTCTAAGATAGATCTTCGATCAGGGTACCACCAACTCAGGATAAAGGAAGAAGATATCCCGAAAACAGCCTTCAGAACAAGGTATGGGCATTATGAGTTTACAATTGTACCTTTTGGTGTGACTAATGCTCCAGCTGCCTTTATGAACTTGATGAATAGTGTGTTCCATGATTACTTGGATAAATTTGTCTTGGTCTTCTTAGATGATATCTTGATTTATTCCAAAAATGAGGAGGAACACCTAGCACATCTTCAGTTAATTTTGCAAAGGTTGAGAGAACATAGGCTATATGGGAAACTATCAAAATGTGCATTCTTTAAAAAGAAAATACATTACTTAGGTCACATCATTTCAGAAGATGGTATCGCAGTAGACCAGATAAGATAAAAGCCATAGAGGAATGGCCAATTCCAAAAAATGTGTCTGAGGTAAGAAGTTTTATGGGACTTGCAGGATATTATAGGAGATTCATAGAAGGATTCTCAAAAATTGCAAATCCAATCACTTCATTACAAAGAAAGGGTAAGAAATTCTTGTGGACTGAACAGTGTGATAAGGCATTTCAAAATTTGAAGGAAAAATTAACCACTGCACCTATCTTAAAGGTTCCATAACCAAATGGACACTTCATATTTGTGACAGATGCTTCCATTGAAGGTCTAGGTGGGTTACTCATTCAAGATGAAGGTGTGGTAGCATATGAATCAAGGAAATTGAAAAATCATGAAGTAAACTATGCACCTCATGATTTGGAACTTGCAGCAATTATACATGCTCTTCAGAAATGGAGACATTTTCTCTTAGGAAAGCCATTTGAGTTAAAAAATGACCATCAAGGACTCAAATACATCTTCATGCAACCTCACTTGAACGCTAGACAAAGAAGATGGTTAGAATTTCTAAGCGAATACGATTTTGAGATAGAATATATTAAGGGAAAAGAAAATAGGGTTGCAGATGCACTAAGCAGAAGGAGGCACTTGATGAATATGGTAATATTCAAAACCACTTTTAGAGAAAAAGTGCTAAATGGGAAAAAAGAAGATCCATGGTATAAGCAGGTTAGATTGACCTTAGAAAATGATCCAGCTGATCCTAGTATAAAAGGGTATAATCTAGATGGCGAAAAAATGCTTCGATACAACAATAAGATATATGTTCCAAACTGTAAAGAGTTAAGAGAGTTGGTTTTAAGTGAAGCCCACAATACCCCTTATTCAGGACACCCTGGGGCAAACAAACTCTATTCAGACCTTAAGAAACTATATTTTTGGCAAGGAATGAAGAATGACATAGTAATCTATGTAGCTAAATGTCTTGAATGTCAGAGGGTGAAGGCAGAGCATAGCCATCCTGCAGGATTATTATACCCCCATGATATACCACATCATAAGTGGTAGGTTATTAGTATGGATTTTATTCAAGGATTGCCTACAACACCTTACAGGCATAACACAATAATGGTGCTAATTGAAAAACTTACCAAGGTTGCTCACTTCATAGCAGGAAATATAACAGATGATGCTCCAACTTTGGCTAAACGTTTTGTGAAGGAAACTTTTAGATTACATGGAATTCCAGAAAAGATCATATCTAATAGGGATGCTAGATTCACTTCAAGGTTTTGGACAACTCTTCAATCAGCTTTGGGGACACAATTAAATTTTAGTACAGCATATCACCCTGAAACAGATGGCCAAACTGAAAGGACAAATCAAATTGTGGAAGACCTTCTACGTATGTACTGTATGGACCAACAATCTAAGTGGGAAGAATATCTTCCACTAGTAGAGTTTGCATACAATATAACTCTTTTCAAGTCTCCCTAGGGATGGCTCCATTTGAAGCTCTATATGGAAGAGCTTGTCGCACACCTTTGAGTTGGGATAATCTTGAGGATAGAGTGGTAATTGGACCAGATATGTTGAAGGAAATGGAAAATCAAATCAGGTCAATTAGACAGAGGTTAAGGGAAGCAACAGACAGACAAAAGAGTTATGCGGATAGGAAAAGAACACAAAGGGAATTCGCAGTAGGTGAAAAAGTTTTCTTAAGGGTCAGGCCACATAAAAGCTCTATAAGTTTTGGTAAGAACGCAAAGTTGGCACCACGTTATGTGGGACCCTTCAAAATTTTAGAAAAGATAAACCCGGTTGCCTACAAATTGGCCCTACCTCCCCAACTGAGTCGTATCCATGATGTTTTCCATATATCTCTTCTTAAGAAGTATGTACCTAATGAGAAACATGTTTTGAATTGGAATGCATTACAGGTCCAAGATCCCGGGAAAATAACAATAGAGCCATATCGAATCTTGGAGAGGCGCCAGTACCAATTGCGCAACAGGATGGTTGATCAAAGCAAAGTACAGTGGGATCAATATGATGAAGACAATGCTACTTGGGAAGATACAATTGATTTGCAACAACATTTCCCATTCTTGTTTTAACCACTATCTAGATACTATATTTTTTTTTAATTTCAAAATACTTTTGGATATTATCCCTTTTCTATCGTGAAACTTATTGAACTAGTGCATCGGGACGATGCACAATTAAGGGGGGGAGGATGTCACGACCCCTCTTCGCTATGTCAGTTAATTGTGATGTTGATCTAATTATTTATATAAATAAGATGCTTGTATTAACTCATACGTTATTTCATATGTTTTAGGCATGTGCATACTCACAAGTAAATGCTCATAAATTGAAAGCCTATCAAATTTAAAGATCAAAAGATTCTCAAGTCAAAAAAAAGCCACCTACTCCGAGCTACTACGCATGAAGGAATTAACATGTGCTAAGCACACCAAGCTAGCCGTCCAACGCCGAAATTCTATCACCTTGGCTCGCCCATACCATTCACGTGGGTTATGATTCAACTACCACAATAAATTGGAGATCTAACTGCGT
The DNA here is from genome assembly GCA_007258455.2 of Sequoia sempervirens. Classification (NCBI taxonomy): domain Eukaryota; kingdom Viridiplantae; phylum Streptophyta; class Pinopsida; order Cupressales; family Cupressaceae; genus Sequoia; species Sequoia sempervirens. Next base: position 25,488 of record VDFB02172391.1, read on the forward strand.
CCTACAGTTCACAACGAATTTAATGCATTATATCTATAAAACAAGGGAATGAACTTCTGTTTTGAGAGTAGAGAGCAATAGACCGTTCTGTGAGAGACTCTAGGGATATGTTCATTTTTAGACATCAGGAAGGAGAAGAGCCAATCTGGGCACAGTGTTCACTTTAGACCTCTCCCAAGAATCAGTGCACACAAGTAAGTAACCTGCCCATTCACTTGATTACTGCGTATGTCTCTCTGTCATATATATATTGCACAACAAGTAATTATTAAATGCTGAGCCCTTTGTAAATATGCGTAGACCATATCAGATAGAGAATGGCACAGATTATATAAATCAGCTAGGATAAAGCAGAAGAATATAATTACGCAAGAAGCGTTGCATCTAGGAATAACCTCAATTTAGCTAGAAACTCTATGATCATTTCCTATCACGTTGCTAAAAGAAACAAGGTTATTCTGCCATTCACTATGCATGTTCTTATTTAGAAGATTTTAACTGTGGTATTATTATTCTGACACGGGATATCGAATGCACACTCAGTAATCACCTATGTGTTATAAACTTTGTCACTCTTCTATAAGCAGAATGTGTTCAATTTATGCAAAGGGATAATTGGAATATCCATGAAAGTTGTAATAGACTTCATTCTTAATAAATAAAAAAAAAAAAAAAAGAGGTATTGTGTCAAATTTATATATATCTGTTTGTCAACAATACATGCTGAAAAATTTAGTGTAAGACATGCTTTTATTTGAATGATTCTAATTGCCTCTATTGCCTCACTAATTTCTCTAGGATATATATATATACATTTTTGGATACGATTTGTTGTATTGTTGTTAATGTCATGATAGTTGGTATTTAAGAAATTTCATGAAAGAAATTTGTTACAAAATTAGCTTAATAAGAAACCTCTAAATACCTTAACATATGAAGTTAGAAATCTAGACAAAGACTATTAAGTAGAATCTAAATATCTTGGGCTAAGTGACAATTAATGCTTTAATTTTAGGTTAAGCGGTATTCAATGCCCTAGGTGTCATAAGATAAGACCATGTAAATTTGGTTACTCAAATATGTTAGATGAATTAATGGTCTATGCTACCTTTCCATTTGGTATTTGATTTGGTGCATAATGATAAGCATTGATCTGAGATATTAATAATTTCCCCTTAACTTTTATTTCATAATAATTATATGTTAATCTAGTATATATAATATAACCCATTTAGGAGTCTTACTAAAACACTTGGACATGTGTAAATTGCTATCTAGTGTGAATAGAAATTTGCAATTTAAAGATATCGCTAGTCCAAAAATAAAAATAAAAAAATGTAATAATATCGATAAAATTCTCCAAACTATAATTAGCCAAACCCTAGACAAATAAAATAAATCAAATAAATAGATAAATAAAACTTTCCTAAACATTTATTGCTATTACTCTTCAATTGATTATATTGAAGTATTCAAGCTCGCTTTTTATTTTAGTTTGGTCCAGGCTCTTTAGAGAAAATGAAACCTCTTCTTACCCAAAGGTAAACTTCTAGGGATAGACAACATAAGAACTCCTCTGGATAACCCCAATTAGTGATGAATAGTTACTTCATTACATTGAAGTTTTCATATCCTAATGCCACATAAACTATCTAGATGATAGAGATATGAGTTGAAAGGTAGAAAAATAATCCTTGCAACAATTCCCGAAGATATTTAACTCTAGGTAAAAGTGATTTCTTGTATACTTTTGATAACGAAAGTAGGGAACAGTATATGTTATGAAATTTCTCAAAAATAATGCATGTCTTTAATTTAAGTACTCACTTAATTACGTCATATGGGAATTTCTTTTATGAGTAATAAATGGTTAAATGATTCTTTTAAAATCTAGGGTATTTAAGTTACTAAGATTAGGACTTACTATGAATTGTTGACCAATGCTCGTTGATTTATTTAATCATGTTGTTTCTTTTAAATTTTTTTTTATGAATATGGTTAAAATTTCCATGCATTATGTGTTTAATTTCTTACTAAGATTAAGTATGTTAGACATAGATTTGAAACTAATCAAAAGAAAGGAAAACAAAACTAGCAGCGTTCGGTATTAACGATGCCTCTGGCTCACGTTTACGGGTAAAGCCGTCGCGCTTGAGCTACTGCATCTATAGCCTAACACAGCTGCAATAACGGCGTCTGTGGCATCGTCCCTATAAATCGCCGGGGAGAAATAAGGAACATGGGTTGTTTAAAATCCAAAGGAAGGGAAATCCCCTTTGGATCGATAATCTAAAAAGATAAAACAAAAATGAATCAAATCCGCTAGTGACAGCCTAGAAGATTGTAACTTAGGAATTTTCAGTGGTGCAAATGTAATTCTAACTCAAAGATGAAATCATGCGGATAAATTATTAGGAAATTATTTAAACGGGTCAAGGGAGACAAACATCATTAGGGATAGGGTTAGGTGAATGTTAATAGGTAAACAATAAATGGTCAAGATGATCGTTTATTATCCATGCTTCCCATCGTGGGTGGCAACCGTAGAGGAACTGTCTAGGGGAAATAAAAACCCTAGAAAGGGTTGTGTACCCGCTTTATAACAGTTCACATAAACATAGCCTAGAAAATAGAACTACATATTTTACGCCTTGATCCTGTTTGGAAGCAGGGTATGTAGGCAGTCTGGGAAGCGAAGGATGCCCCCAGTACTCAGGCGTTCGGGAATGGGGTTTAGGGTTGGAGAGATCACATAACTAGTTATAAGAGATAATCAACCAAAATACATGCAACTATACTCGAAAGAATCCCGTATGGATTGCTTGATTCCCTGAGGCCCTTAGGCCAAATTCTGAGGCGGGTTTCAAGTTTAGAATTACAATTTTACATACCGCTGAGGACGACGACCTCGGTACACTTTTAGTAGAAAGTGTGGTCATCAGGGAGGCGACTCAGGATCTAGATGATCCCGATGTGTCCAAGACTCTGGCCAGAGCACATACCTATTAGATGATAGATGCCTGCCTCGTTTAGGTGGATGCCTATTCTGATTATATGAATAGAGGTATTCCTATTCCATATGAATAGATGAAGTGAATTCCTATTCTGTATGAATAGATGATATATCAGTCCCGTATGGATAGAAGTTCCTAAGTATACTTGTGAATGAATACTAAATAAAAAATAAAAAAATATAGTGGTACTTCAGTTAAAATTAATTGGGTCTTTACATAATATCTTATTATAAAAAAAATTATGAAATTAAAAAAAATAAAAACATGTGAGAATGAGTTTCTCTCTCCTCTCTTGTTATTTTTCTTTGAACACTCACCTAATATATCTCAAACTTGTGAGATAATCTTGGTGTAAGAGGATGCAATCATTGATAATCATGAGAATAATCTTTGTAATTATCCTAATATATCTCCTACCTATGAGGATATCTTGGTTGAATAAGATGCAGTCATTGATAATAATGAGAAATATGTTTATTCCTCTCCTAATATCTCTTTAGCATGGGTGGATATCAATTTGCAAGAGGATCTAATCATTGATACATTTTCTCCTTCAAGTGATAGTAAGGAGGCTTGTATAGATGAAGATTCAAAATTGACATTAGATCCCCCATGGATAGAAGATCATCAGCAAATAGTTAACTTAGAACTTGAAATTGTAAACCCACGCCTAATTATTGAACTTCCTAATCCTTCTCTTATCAGAGGACCTCATACAACCCAATCTAAACCTATTGGACAAATCCTAAATTTTGAAAAATAAATTACACATGTGCCAAAATTTCTTCAATAAAAACTAATAAAAAACTAAATAAAATGCCAACATCTATCTCATTTACTCAACCATATCTTCTTCGCACACCTCACTTCCCTCAAACTAGTGGTAAAGAGTGATATTATTAAGAAACATTATAATTCTCTAGCCAAGATCTCTCTTTCAGAATTTATCCAAACTTTTCCTACCTTCCATGGTATGCTCAAAGAGGATTTGTAGAAGATTATTACGTCACCTTTTGTCAAACCAAATGATGTAGAAATCTTTTTTAATTGAATGCAAGAAACAAAATTGTATATTACATTACCTCAACTTGAAATATCCCTCCTCAAGGTCCAAAACCAACGTGAGGCTCTATTGATATTGGTCTCCATTACGAAAATTGGGGTTTGATGTACTCTTATTAAGAAGGATCAGGTGTTCATACTTTTATCAAATATCTTCTAGATAAACTTGGCATTGATAATAGTGACATAAAACTTGATAATATTTATATTTATGGATTTTATAGTGTTTGTAGGAAATCATTGGATACAATCACACTACCCATTAATGTAGGATCTATGACTCTACCTACCCTTATCAATGTCATGGTAGATACTTTGTCATATAATCTTCTTGGTAGATCATGGATTCATGCCATGAAGGGAGTCACATCATGGTAGATACTTTGTCATATAATAAAACATTTATGGCTAAAGTATATACAAAAGTTTATAATATATAATTCAAAATCAAACATAAAATTTCCATCTCTCATAGTACTTTAATTTCATCCTAAAAAGTCGAACTATCACCTTCCAATAATAACGAAACTTTGAAGGAAATATTCAGTAATGATTGGGGATTAATATATTTTAAACCTCTTTCACTAGGGAGTCTAAAATATCACCATCAAATCTCAACGATTTGAGGGTTTTTTCAATATCATCAACAAAATATAGTTCAAATAATGATCAAAATAATTCTTCATCTTCAAGTACATGCTTGGGTGATGATTCGATTTCATTAGAATTTACACCCTCCTTTGTGGGAGAGAAAAAAATATCATAATCTAAAACTAAGCAATCTTTTGTTTCCTTAGCTCAATCATTTTCTACATTAATAAATCTAGAAATATATCATCCCATGATGGTGATGTGGGATCTTTAAATTTTATCCATGTGCTGAGAACATCTAATCCTCACATTTAAACACTTAAAAATGATTTTTATTCCTACAAAAGATTCAATTCTTCTCATAATCATTTAAACAAGAATTCTCCTCCTCTATCTGAGTTAGAAAAGTGTTTTGAGATTCAACTTAAAATTCTATCTAAAATTGGATATAATAGAAACATGAAATAATGAGTTAAGGATCACGTGAATTCTATACTATACCTTTCTAAAAGGGGTTTGGCTTCCCAACCTTCTCCTTCATTTGTGTCTCATGCTCAATCATCTATTATATTTATAACCACCATTAGTAAGTGATCTAACTATTGTTCACAAGAGAAATTTTTTCCTCCTACTCCTTATCTTCTATTAGAGAAAGGGAATATTTTTTCAAGGATTCTTAAAGCCCAATTAATCACTCTTCCTCCTCCAACATGTAAGTAATATTATAAAAAATACCCTTTTGTGTATGCCATCGAGTGGATGGTCATTCAACCAATGAATGTCAAAACTTTAGTAATAAATACAACATATAATTTATTGTGGTGCTCTTCCATTTTTTGATGTACCTAATCACTCTAAATAGTAATTTCTCTACTATGGTGTTGCTCCTCACTAGATGGTATTTGTAGCTTCATGTGTTTTCTCATTTTCATTCAAGGTGATACAATCTTATATGCAACCATATTTCATCTATGAAAGTAAAATTATAGTCTCTTGCATGGTTTCCTTTCCTTTGCACTTGAGGGGCAAGGATAACTAGTCTTGGGAGGTTTACATCCTTTCTAAAGATCCCATCTTCATCTTATTTTTCTTAGAATATCAGGATAGAAAGTATATTGACATTTTAATGGGGGTATATCACCCTATTTATTTCATTAAAATCATGTAAAATTTGACCTATTAACATACCCCCTTGTTGCTGGCTTTCTTTATAATGCCCCTTAAAGCATTGTTATCAATTCATCCCCTATGACATAAATCAATGATTCCTCCCCCATGATGTTAAATTATCCCCTTGTATGTTAAAATTTTATGTACTTCATGTGGTGTGATTGAAAAGATAGTCCATGGATTTGGCATAATGTAGCTTCATGATTCATGAACTTGATAACTTTTACATGGCCACCTAGCATAACACAACTTGCTTGCTAGTGGAATCATGAGTTTCATGTGAAAAATAACATAACACATCTTGCTAGCCTTGTGAAATCCATCATATTGTATGCACACCTAGCATAATGCAGCTTAATATCCAGTAGATCAGTATGGCACATGAGTGATCTAGCATAGCATAGCTTGTCGAGCCTTATGAGAGGATCTTTTTTTCTAACACCATATTCAATGGATGATGTTTGGTAATTAGACAACCTTAGAAACCAAGGTCTCTTTTCCTTGATGACTCGAATCTTTAGTTTTCATTTACTAATATTTGTTGTTTTATATTTCATATATGTGTTACATTTTCTTTTCTTTTTTTGCTCAGGGTATTTCATATGTTTTCTTTGAGAATTTTGTATGTTTTCATTATGTATGCCATGTGTTTACTTCATGTATTTAGTTTGTTTCCTTCATGTATTTTTTATGTTTAATTCATATATTCCTTGTATGAATTCTATTTTCTTTATTTGTATGAATGAATATTTATTTGTCTTGTGTGTAATATAGATTTGCTTCATGTTTGTCTTAATATTGTGTATTGGTAGGATCCTAACTATGGGGCTTGTGTACTCTAAAAAATTTGTGTCATCATATCTCTTTATAGTGTTGATAAAGAAATATATTTTATCCTTAATTTATTGTGAGCATGAGTGTAAGTTAATACTCTTACTAAAGTGGGGGCTAAATTTAGTCTCATAAATTGTCACCCTTGACAATATCAGACTAGTTTTAGCTCCACCATAGGTTCCTAGACCTAATTGTACTTATAATTTTTCCATTTTATGATAATTTTTTTTAAATTAAATATGGAATTAATAATTAATATTCATTTATTACCACAAAAATCCCTGAAATATGTTTGGACTAGGGCACCCTTGTCTAGACTAATTTTTCCCTAATCCATTTAATTTTCTAGCTATTGGTACTTAATTTAGTAGGAATTAAAGAAATACATATAAATACAATCTTTTTCACCACTTAAAATCCAAAGCAATCCTATAAAATCTATTGAACAAATTGAGCAGTTACAAAAAGTAGTCAAGACAAATGAAAGGGAAGAATTAGAAACATTATTACAGTTATTTCATCAATAAATGCCATTCTTGTAATAAATTAGGAAAGGGGAAAAAGATATGTGCAAGAAACAATTATGATCAATCATTTCATTTTCATGAAGATGCATCAGTTATCCTCTACATGCTAGCTACAATAATATATTGTGTTGTGTGAGTACTAAACTCCTATAGTCCATCAAGAAATTAAGGTAACTATCAATCAACATTTGAGGTGACATATGGTGTGGAAATAACTTCAAAAATGATTTCATGCCTAAGCTAACATTATGCATTTATCATTTCAATTGATTATTATTTTTCCCTCTACTTGACTTAGGTTATGTCCTCTTGATCATCATCTTTTGTTGTATGTAGAGGTAGAAATACCAAACTTAGGAGGTTTGACTAAGGAAGGCACCTATATTAATACAATGACAATTCATTGCACCAAATTAAAAGTTATTCAACCTAGAATTTTATGTAGGAAATGCAAGTTGTTGGATGCATAAGTGAGTTGTAAAGGGGAGTTACACCTACTGAACAATATCTAATAAATATTATGACACTTTATTAGGAATATTTTATTGGGTGATATTTTATTCACTAATTTTTGGTAGTTTTAGCTCATTAGCTTCTAACTACCATTGGATCATTCTATGTTTCATATCTCCCATATATTAGGATCTTAAGATAAAGCTTAGGTGTATATATTTTTACTTATTATTAAGCTATATGAATTTCTCCAAGTCTCTAGTTGGTGATACTCTTATGAAGGATTACTTTAAAAGTATATTTTAATTGTGTTTTACTAAATAATATATTGAATTGCTTTGGAGAGTGGGGTTTTTTGTTAATAGGGTTTTCCCTATGTGCACCTATGTTTTGGTATTTATTTATTTATTTTAGGTTCAATTATGTTTCTACTTTCTATAATTGTCAAAAATTTAAAACTTTCACAAAACTCTCCTCAACATTTTAGTGAATAAATCATCTTTACGTATTGTTCTTCCTTTCATTTCGTATCAGAGCTTGAGAAGCTCATATTTGATAAGTGTTGGGTGGATGGCTTTTTATAGATCTTCATTTTTAGAGTTGCAGAATATATAAATACTTTTTTATCTTATTTTAGAAAGATATTGAAAGAAAATAAAGGATAGATATGGAGTTCCTAGGTACAAACATTGAGTTGTGGAATGGGTATGTGTAGGATCATGATGGGCCAAAAAGTGGAAATATGATGGGTATGTGGCTAACGAATTTTTTCTTACCCAAAATTGATTAAATGAAAAGGGTTTTTAAAGGAGATTTTCAGCTTTCCACCAATATAAATTATTATTTACTTTGAATTTAATAAGTAATAATTGTTCATTTTCTATTTGAATTATGACTAAAGTTCTGATTGATAGGTTAATTGAAAAAAATCTATAGCTTTCAAGTGGTACCATATTTTTTGAATCCAAAACATGTGTCACATTCTATGCTTCGCATACTATAGGATTAAAAAAAGAAAAATTGAATTTCATGAATTTTTGACCAAGGTAAGGTGGTCAAACATATGAGTTTTTATATTTTTTAAAAGTTGTAATTAAAAAATCATAATTAATTATTTACTTGGAAAAAAATTTAAAAAAATATGCATCACATCAAGACATGAGTCCTCTACTTATATCTAAAATCTTATAAAAACATATTATCATTTTATTATGGTTAGGTTGGTTAGACAAACACCTACTTCTTATTTTTTCCCAAATTTAAGGACTACTACATTGAAATTTCAAAATTTTCACCAAATAGATTTTTTTAAACAAACCTAGTAGTTTAGAAACTACATTCAATTTTATATAGATTCTATTCTTACATATTTTTTAAATAATATAGATAACTTATTCAAATTTTTACGTCAAGTTGCCTAACTCTGATTTTTTTAAAATTTTTGCCACCTAAGGTCCTGTTTTAACCATGATGATCCTGCACATACCCGAATATCAATATTAAGGATGCACTCATAGATCAATATTTATGGATTGTAATATCTAGATCCAAACCTATAACTACATCACAAGAAAATTGGGATAAGATGAATAGAAACAAAAAGAGTCTCTATAGACTCAACTTGGATGATTCAATGTTGTTATATATGGATGAAGAGAATAGAATATCAAATATTTGGATAAAGCTTCAATAAATTTACAAATATGAATCCTTGTAAATAATATCATCTTAAGATAGAAGTTGTAAACCCTCTATATGGAGGATGGTTGGTCTATGTCAAAGAATATAAATTCCTTAAATATGATAGTTACCCAATTACACTTTGTCTAAGCGAAAGTGAAGGAGGATTATTGTATGAAATTTCTATATTCTTTGATAGATTCATTCAACCACCATGTAATGGGTATTATGAGCACCACTTCCCATATTAGGATGGAAAATGCAGTTTCATAATTTCTTTAAGAGGAAATAAGAAAGAAGAAATTAGATTCAATGAAAGAGGTTCTAGTATTTCATGGAAGATCTAAAGAAAAATTTAGGAAGAAAGAAAAGAAGCAAGATAAATTTAGATCCAAATCTCTTGGTAAGTTCAAGGAAAAATGTTGAAACCATGAAAAATTGGACATCTAAGAAGAGATTATATGGACTAGATGAATGATAAAAAATTAGATTCTAATGATGAGTTTCAAAAACCCTCCCAAGATGAAGGTGATGATTTTTTTTATACCTTAAGTACTTATGCATCAAAAAATGCATGGTTCATAGGTTTGGATGCTTTATTCCACATGATATCAAATCATTGTTGGTTTACAAAATATGAAAAAATTGATGGTGGTATGTTGTACCTAGGAGATGATTCTCATCTAAAGATTGTTGGCTATTGTAGAGTCCTAACTAAATTCCTTTTAATGGATGAGTAAAGGGGATCAAATATGTACTGTATATCCTTGATTTTACAAGAAACCTACTTTCTATTTAAGTAAATTAATTGAAGCAAGTGTACATATTATTTTCTTGATTAGACAGTGGAATATGGTTAAAGGATCTATGGTTCTTAGTAAGGGGTTTCATAGTTTAGTGCAACATTTATTTCATTGCTATAGCAAAGATATCTACAAAATATTCACCTTCACCTTTGGAACAAGTAACAAAGAGGTGCATTGTGTCTACCTTTGATGGCCAAATGTTTTTGGAAACTAAGGGTCTTATACCTTGGATACTAGGCTACCATAAGAGAAAAAAATGTCCTCGCACTAAAGGATTACTCATATAGGTGAGTGAACCATAGATTTTTGGCACCCTAATCCTTTCTAGCACTACTAGGGTTTTTCACCTAAAAGGAGAAAGTAGGGCCAAAAGTCTAGGTAGGTTCATTTAAATTATCCAATGTATGATGTTATTTAAGATAAATGAAATGATATAAGTGCAACTAAACTATGAAATTGATCGAATATAAATGCAAAATCTATGAAACAAGTGATGTTTGAAAACACATTGTGTAATGAAACAATGAACTAGAAAGGAATGCAAAGCTAAACAAAAAGAAATGAAACTTGAAATATGCACCTGAAAGCTTGAACGAGATTGAAAATTGCTTTTGAAACACTACTGATGCTAATTTTTAGGGTTGGTGGGACTCATTTTCCATTCTAGGAAAATCAGTTCCAGTTCTCCAAAACTTAGTTGGGACTTGTTTATGACAAAAGGGTATCTAAAAATGCAAAAATCACAAAAATGACCTAGAAATTGGATTCATTCGCCACCCATGGTGAATGAGTCCACTTTTGAATTTTTTAATCTAAAAAGTGGAAACCAGAGCTTTTGATTTGCACTGTAGCTTCCTACAGGTGTCCACTTTCGAAACTTTGATTTACAAGTCTAAAAATGGGTTTTTGTTGATTTTTGACTTGATCAATGAAAAGAAGACCTAAAAAACTTTGCAAATTCATATTCAATGATTTCCAAGCTTCCAAAATTCCTAAATCTATGAACACACAAGACAAGAGAGAGAAAAGTTGAATGTTAAGGCATGGGGTTAGCCTTGGTCAAACCTGTTTTGTGTAATTAAACCAAAATGATGAAATCTTGAATGTAATGAAAAATGTAATAATGGAGCTTATTGCTTTTTCATGATGATTGATCTCTGATTTCTATAGCAACGGAGGAAGATTGAGCCCTTGAATGTCTTTAGGAACCTTCTTGATGTATTGCAATGATAAAACCCTAAGTTGCTTGACTTGAGATAGAAGAATGATGGATGATTGAATGATAAGAGATAATAGATAAGAGATATGTCTAAAATGAGTTAAAATACTTATATTTATAGGAAATTCACTTATTTCACCCATTAATACCTTAGTACATGCTGACATGAAGCAATATTAAACTTAAATTTCACTTTTTTCCCACTTAAAGGTCAAAATTGAACCAAATGGGACTCATTCACCACCCATGATGAATGGGTCCCACATAGATGGGTATGATTCACCATCCATGGAGAATGGGTCCCACATGGGCTATTTTGATAGCTCAGATGCCAGGAGACAATGAAATGGTGAAGGGGCACCTTGGGTCTCCATGCTTCTTTGAGGCCTTGTTTGTTTTTGTGTTTGATGTGAAGTTGAATATGATGTAATAAGGTCCTAAGGACCATCTTAAATAACTTTTAATAGGTTTTCTAGGCTTGTTGATGAGTTTTTGGTCTTGGTGATAAGTTTCAATGTAATAATAAGGTCTCCATCCTCACTTTGTAAGCTTGGTGCACCTTGGAAAATTAAAGAATCAAAGGCCACGATGCAACCAGGTGCTTGAGAGGAGTTTACTTGGTGTTTTGAAATGGTTTTGATGCCTTTAACACCTCTTGAAGACTCATTGTAATCATGTTTGTGGAAGTTATATTAATTTTCCTCAACCGAGCAATTAGGTGTCAAGATGATGTTGTGTTAGTCCTCAATGTCCAACTAATTCAAATAAGATGTTGGGAAGGCTTTTTGGAGGTAGAAATAAGCCTCTCATGGTTGAGGAATGGTTTTTGAAGAATCATTTTTTAAAGTTTCAATGCAAAAAATTGTTATTTTCTTGAAAATTTGTGTAAATTTCCTATTCTTCTACATGGTAAGGCCTTGGTATGATCTATACAAGCACAAAATTGATATGGTTGGATAGAGGGAAGACCTGTATTTCATTTGGAATTGATTTGGTAGATTTTCATTGAGTATAACAAGAGTTATTGCCATTTTAGTAAGGGAAGGTCTAAACACCCTTAAAACTAGGGTTTTGATTGAAAAATGGCAATATCTTCCATCTCCATAATGTAACAGTGCTCATTCTTGGTGGGATGGAAAGTGTTTCTTTACATTTTCACATTCTCAAAGTTTTGGAGAATGGCATCATGTGTGGAGGAAATTATGCAATGTTCTAGGCTTGGCATCCTCATGTGACATGCTTAGTTGTGAAACAAAAACTTGAGTTTTGCTAGGTTATAGTGTTTTTTACTGTGAAAGAACTTAGGAATGATGGTTTTTGATTTAATTAGCCTATAAGAACCTGTGTCAAGGCTTTGGGGTTAAGGGGAGATCCTAGATAGTCAATTGTCCTGTTGTAACCTACCAATTAGGCCTCTTGGAGCAACATTATATTAGTCCATTTCTCTTTTACTATCCACTATTAAGAAAGAAGGTTTTGAGACTTTGTAGGAGAATATATTACTTGTCTAAGTTTGGTGGTTTGGGCCTGATAGAAGCTTATTTGTGGATTTTATTTTGACTATCCTATCGGGTAGGGGTACAAGCCTTATACGGGTAAAGAGGCCTAGTGGTTAGAGCGATGGAAAAATGGAGTTTCATAAGTGAAAATTTGAGTGTTATGGTTTTTTATTAGTTCTATTTGACATGTTCCAAGTGGATACAAGACCTCTTGATTGTTTGAGTACAAGAACCCTAGTTGGGTGGGTCTTTTCCCTTCAAGGAATAGTGATTTTGGAGTACTCTTATAAGAGTATTTGAGAGAAGCACCTAGCAAGAGTCTTTTCCATATGACTTTAGTTGTCATTCCTTGCTCACTCTACATGAGAGTGGTATTAGATCAAAGCTTTGATCTAAAAGGTTGTGAAGAGATTTGGAGGTTGTGGTGAATAAAAGGAAGATGCCACCAAAAGGTGGGTCTATTGTGTCAAGGGAGATGAAGGCCTTGAGGGACATAATAGAGGCCTTAGAGAGAAGGAAAGGGAATGTTGAGGAAGAGATAACCTTAGAGGAGGAGGTAGAGGGTGGAGAGGAAAGCCATCCAGAAAAGGAGATGCCTCCTGAAGAGAGAAGGTTCATTGGAGACTTGAATACCATTAAAGCAGAAGCCACTGAAGTGAAGATGGAAATTCCAATGCATGGGGGAAAGATGAATGTTGAGGCACTACTGGAATGGATTAATGCCTTAAATAATTAATTTGAGTATAAGGAGATGGTAGAAGATAATAAATTCAAGTTTGCAAAGAGAAATTTGAATGGGGCCGCTTTGACTTGGTGAAATTATTACCAAGGAGAAAGAGTGAAAGAGGGAAAAAAATATGATCTCTTCGGACAAAATGGTGAGCAGGTTGAAGGCACAATTTCTACCTACATATTATGAAGTTCAAATATTTAGGAGGCTAAAAATCCTAAAGAAAAAGGGTGTGGATGTGGCAACCTATACTGAGGAGTTTGACAAACTAAGTATGAGGTGTTGTCATGTAGAATATGACAAGGAGAAAGTGGCCAAATATTTGAATGGCCTAATATTTGCAATTAAATATGAGATTATTCTTGTGACTCCTGGGACAGTGGAATAGTGCTTCCAAGTATCATGCAAGGAAGAGGAGAAGTTAAGAAGAAAGAAAGAGCAACAAGGAAGGGGTAGAGGCAAAAATTCCAAGGGAAGAGGCAATTTTTGTGGTAGAAACCAATCACAAAGGAAACAAGGGGAGTCAACTGGAAAAAAGGAACAAAGCAAAGAGTCATGAGGAGGATTTAGAGGTAGGAGGTCTAATGGAAGAGGCAGATTTAATGGAACAGGTTCCAATTCATTCTCTAGAAGGTGATTCACTTGTAATCAGTTTGGCAACCCATCTTTCAAATGTCCTGAAAAGCAAGCTTCAACCTGTCAATGTGTATATAGGAGGAACCAATTAGTGCAAGAGGAGGATGCACAAAGTGTAAATTCACCTTCTAGGTCTACGGATGGGTATGTGTAGGATCATCATGGAAAAAATAGGCCCAAAAAATTTAGAAAAATTAGTGTTAGGCAACTTGACGTAAAAATTTGAATAAGTTATCTATATTATTTCAAACATATGTAAGAATAGAATCTGTAGAAAAATAAGTTTAGTTTCTAAACTACTAGGTTTATTTAAAATAAATAAAATCTATTTGGTGAAAATTTGAAATTTCAATGCAGTAGTACTTAAATTTTAGGGAAAAAATAAGAAGTACGTGTCTGTCTGACCACCCTAACCATAATAAAATGATAATATTTTTTTGTAATATTTTATATAAGTAGAGGACTCATGTCTGGATGTGATGCATATTTTTTGTAATTTTTTCCAAGTAAATAATTAATTATCAATTTTTATTACAACTTTAAAAAAATATAAAAACCTGTATGTCTGACCACCTTAACTTGGTCAAAACTTCATGAAATTTAATTTTTCTTTTTTTCATCCTATATTATGTGAAGCATAGAATGTGACACATGTTTTGGATTTTAAAAATGTGATACCATTTGAAAGTTATAGATGTTTTTGAATCAGCCTATGGATTAGGACTTTAGTTGTAATTCTAATAGAAAATAAATAATAATTATTGATTAAATTCAAATTAAAGAATAATTTATATTGGTGGAAAGTGAGAATCTCCTCTAAAAACCCTTTTCGTTTCATCAATTTTGGGTTAAAAAAAGCCGTCATCCACATACCCTACAAATACCCATAATATTGCCACTTTTTGGCCCCTCATGATCCTGCACATACCTAGGATCCTAAATTTGGAGAGTACTTGATGGTGAGAAGAACACTTCTCAAGGTGCCAAGTGCCAAGGAGCCACCACAGAGAAAGTCATTGTTTAGGACTTCATGTAAATCTCATGGGAAGGTATGAAAAGTAATTGTAGACTCTAGTTCCACTGATAATTTAGTGTCTCTTGAAATGGTTGAGAAGTTAAAACTAAAAAAGATTCCTCACCATACCCCATATATGGTGTCCTGGTTGAACAAGGGCCAACAAGTGCTTGTTAATGAGCAATGTTGGGTGGAATTTCAGATTGGGGAGTATAAGGACAAAAAATTTGTGATGTCATACCCATGGATGCTTGTCATCTGCTCTTAGGATGCCCTTGGTAGTATGATAGGAAATCCCAACATGATGGAAAAAATAATACCTACACAATAACAAAAGATGGACACACTTTCACTACGAATCCATTACGAGATGAAGGAGTAGATAAACAACTTGGGTGTAGCATCATGGTGGTAGGTGAGAAGGATTTTTTTCAGACCTTTAAGTAAGAGGGAGGTCTAGGTTTTTCCTTGGTTGTTAAGCCTGAATGCAGGTCTATTTTCTCCTCAAACAAAGAGAAACCCATACCTAGTGAAGTCCAAACTTTGTTGGAGAAGTATAAGGAGATTGTAGTAGATCTATTTCCTAGTTCCCTACCTCCAATTAGATATATCAACCACCATATTGACTTGATACTAGTTGCTACATTTCCCAATAAGGTTTCCTACAAGATGACACCAACCCAAAATGAAGAGATAGCAAAGCAAGTGCAAGAGTTGTTGGATAAGGGCCTAGTGAGGAAGAGTTTAAGACCTTGTGTTGTTCCAACCATGCTAGCTCCAAGAAAGGATGGTAAATTGAGGTTATGTACTAATTCAAGAGCCATAAATAGGATAACCATTAGATATATGTTTCCTATGCAAACGATGGAGGATCTTATGGATTGTCTAGTAGGAGCTCACTACTTTTCAAAGATTGATATGAAAAGTGGGTATCACCAAATTAGGATTCATGAAGGGGATGAATGGAAGACAACTTTCAATACCATTGAAGGGATTTATGAGTGGATGATGCCTTTTGGATTGTCTAATGCCCCCAGTACTCTCATGAAACTAATGAATGAGGTATTGAAACCTTTTATTGGAAAATTTGTTGTGGTTTATTTGGATGACATTCTTGTATTTAGTAGGACCAAGGGGGAGCATTTGGAGCATCTTGGATATGTTTTAAGAATATTGCATGAAGAAAAGTTGCTAATCAACTTTAAAAAATGTGAATTCATGAAAGAAGAATTGGTCTACCTTGGGTTTGTTATCTCATAAGGAAATTTGAAGATGGATCCATCAAAGGTGGAGGCTATTCTCAATTGACCAACACCTAAGTTAGTGGGTGATGTGAGTATTTTTCATGGCCTAGAAAGCTTCTACAAGAAGTTCATCAAAGGTTTCAACCATATTTGTACCCCCATCATTGATACAATAAGAGGAGATAAGAAGGGTAACTTTCAATGGACCAATGAGGGAAATGAAAGGTTTGAGTACTTGAAAAGAAAGGTATCACAACAACCTATTCTTTCTCTTCCTAATTTTAGTAAAGTATTTATTATTGAGTGTGATGCAAGCAATCAAGAAATAGGTGCTATTTTGAGTTAAGAGGGTAGACCAGTTGCTTTTTTTAGTGAAAAACTAAAAGAAGCCAAAATAAAATACTCTTCATATGATCTTGAATTGTATGCTATGGTCCAATCTTTAAAGAAATGGAAGCACAACTTTTTATCAAGGAAGTTTGTAGTATTCACTAATAACCATGCTCTTAGTTTCTTGAATGGACAGGAAAAATTGAACCAGAGGCACATGAAGTGGGTTGATACCTACAACCATATACATTCTCCATAAAACATAAGAAGGGGAAAACTAATAAGGTTGCAGATGACCTTAGTAGAAGGGTCATGATGGTTCAAGAAGTGCAACTAGAAAGTGTGGGCATAGAAGCTCTCAAAGTTGTGTATAAGGAGGATGAAGATTTCAAGGCTACTTTCAAATTTTGTTCTAAATTTTCTGATGCTTTTCATAGAGATTATGATGATTATGTTTTGAAAGATGGTCTATTGTTTAAAGGGGATCAGTTTTGTATTCCCAAGTGCTCTATGAGAGAATATAATAAAGGAAACTCATAGTATGAGTCTTTGAGGGCACTTTGGACATGACAAAAATTTGGAGTAGGTTAGGAGATTCTACTTTTGGCCTATAATGAAGATGGATGTGAGAAGGTTTGTGGAAACTTGCACCATATGTCAAAGAGAAAAAGGGACCACTTCAAATGCTAGTCTTTATCAGTGTCTACCAATCCCAAGTAGGCCTTGGGAGAGCATAAGCATGGATTTTGTCTTGGGATTTCCTAAGACAAAAATGGGGTTTAATAGTGTGTTTGTATTAGTTGATAGATTTAGTAAGATGGCACATTTTATTCCTTGTAGATGCACTAGTGATGCCTCTAATATTGCAAGTCTATTTTTTAGGGAGATTGTGAGAATGCATGGAATTCCTATGACAATTGTATATGATAGGGACTCCAAGTTCATAGGTCACTTTTGGAGGACCTTGTGGAGGAAATTAGGGACTAATTTGCAATATAGCTCAACCTACCATTCTCAAACGGATGGAAAAATAGAGGTAGTTAACAGATGTCTTGGTAATATTTTAAGATGCTTTCCAAAAGAACATGGTGTTCAATGGGATTTGGTGTTGCCTCAAGCAGAGTATGCTTATAATGACACCATTAATAGAAGCATTGGAAAAAACCCTTTTGAAATTGTGTATGGGATGAATCCAAGGGGGATATTTGAGTTGAGAGATCTAAAAGGAATGGAGAAGAGGAGTGTAGAAGGAGAGGATTTTTCCATAGCCATGAAGTCTATCCATGACCAAGTGAATGAAAATCTCAAAAAGAGTGTAAAACACTATAAAGAGAGAGTAGATTTGAAAAGGAGAAATGTGCAATATAAGGTGGGAGATCTGGTTTTTGCTTATTTGAAGGAGATTTTTCCCAAAGGAAAATAAACAAAGCTTCATAATAAGAAAATAGGCCATTGCAAAATAATTCACAAGTTTGGAAAAAATGCATATGAGATAGTGTTCCCTCTTGGAGTGGCTATCTCTCCTATATTTAATGTGGTTGAACTGTTCCCCTTTAAGGGATCTTTGGATGTAGGTGTAGTTTTGGAAGCTCTTGAATATTGGGTGCAACACCTTCCACCATTTGAACCTTTGAAACTTGAATCCATCCTAGACGCCAAAGAGGTAACAAGGACAAGGAAAAAGATATATAATGAGTATCTTGTTAAATGGAAGGGTCTTCCACCTAAAGATGAAACTTGGATGAGTGAGGAGGACATCAAATAGTATGGTACTACTTTGCAACAACTGATCTTAGGTGCTACTTGAGATCTCTTCCACCCCAGTGCATGGTGTAGGGGCACCTTGGGTCTCCATGCCTCTTTGAGGCCTTGTTTGTTTTTGTGTTTTATGTCAAGTTTCCTATGATGTAACAAGATCCTAAGGACCATCTTAAATGATTGTAATAGGTTTTCTAGGCTTGCTGATAAGTTTTTGGTCTTGGTGATAAGTTTCAATGTAATAACAAGATCTCCATCCTCACTTTGTAAGCTTGGTGCACCTTGGAAAATTAAAGAATAAAAGGCCATGATGAAACCAAGTGATTGAGGATATTTTCCTTGGTGTTTTGAAGTGGTTTTTATTCCTTTGACACCTCTTGAAGACTCCTTGTAATCAGGTTTGTGGAAGTTGTATTAACTTTCCTTAACTAGGCAATTAGGTGTCAACATGATGTTTTGTTAGTCCCCAACGTCCAACTAATTCAAATTTCAGTTGGAGTACATTGGGAAGGGTTTTTAGAGGTAAAAATAATCCTCTCATGGTCGAGGCATGGCTCTTGAAGAATCATTTTTTGAAGTTTGAATGCAAAAAACTTGTTTCCTAGAAAATTAGTGTGTAAATTTCCTATTCTTTTGGTACAACCTTGGTGCGATCTATACAGGCACAAAATTTATATGATTGGATAGAGCCTGAAAGACCTAGCTTTCATTTGGTATTTATTTGGAAGATTTTCATTGATCATAACATGAGTTATTTCCATTTTAGGAGGGGGAGGTGTGAAAACGCTCAAAACTAGGGTTTTGATTGAAAAATGGAAATATATTCCATATCCATGATTTAATAGTGCTCATTCTTGGTGGGATAGAAGGTGTGTGTGTATATTTTAACATTATCAGAGTTTTAGAGAATGGAAGCATGTGTGGAGGAAGTTATGCAACGTTCTAGGCCTGCGCCCTCATGTGACAGGCCTAGTTGTGAAACAAAAAGTTGAGTTTTGCTAGGTTAAGGTGGTTTTTACTATGAAGGAACTTAGGAATTTTTTTTTAGATGTAATTAGCCTATAAGAACCTATTTCAAGGCTTTGGGATGAAGGGGAGAGCCTAGATAGTCAACTATCCTATTGTAGCCTGCCAATTAGGCCTCTTGGAGTAACGTTGTTTTGGTCCATTTCTCTTTTACTATCCACTGTCAAGAAAGAAAGTTTTGATACTTTGTAGTGGCATATATTAATTTTCTAATTTCAATGGTTTGGGCCTGATAGAAGCTTATTTGTGGATTTTATTTTAATTGTCCTACTAGGTAGGGCCATAAGCCTTATAGGGGTAAAGAGGCCTAGTGGTTAGAGTAATGGAAAAATGGAGGTTCCTAAGTGAAAATTTGAGTGTTATGGTTTGGTTTAGTCCTATTATCCATGTTCCCAGTGGATACAATCCCTCTTGATTGTTTGAGTACAAGAACACTAGTTGAGTAGGTCTTTTCCCTTGAAGGAATAGTGATTTTGGAGTACTCTTATAAGAGTATTTGACAGAAGAACCAAGTAAGATTCTTTGCCATCTGAGTTTAGTTGTCCTTCCCTGCTCACTCTGCATCACAAAATAAGGTTTCATTTTCAACTTTGTTAGGTATTTGATCAATTTAAGCCTCAAGATGCACAATATGGGTTAATATGGGACTATTAGTGATGATGTGAATGTGAAATATGGATTGGGACACATAAATAAATGTGAAAGTGTGATTAAATACACTTTACAACACTAAAATGAGATCCAGATAGCCTAGGAAGGCACAAGAACCAATGTGAATGTGAAACTCATTACAACACTAGTTTAACATTAGGTTTAAGTTATAAGTCTTCTAGATTGATGTGAAGATGCACTTAAATACATGTTATAATGTTGAATTAGGAAGAAATGGGTTTATTAAGTCTAGAAAAGCATGAACGTATCTTACAACACTTTACAACACCTTTGCAAGACATCATTAAATGCACATTATTCAATTTATAAAGGTTGAAGACCTAGTGTGGATGCATAAAATGCCTCACAACACCTGAATCAAGGCCTCATTAAGACCAATTTATCATGAATTAATCCAATGTCAAGCAAAGGGTACTTTTTGCTATGGTACATTTATCCCCCACATTACTGAGAGGATGAACTTGCTTCAAACTCACACTAAAGAAGACATTCAAGAGAGATCCTTATGTACAAATGCAGATGACAAAGAATGACAATGATCAAAGGAGATTGTGCAAGCCCCTAGGATCTAAGATCCTAAGTCAAACTATCAAGATACAAAATCATGCAATGGCAAGAAGAAAAAGATGAAAATGAAAAGGTGGATTAAGCTTCGATCATTTTTCCAGCTAGAGTTGTGGATCATATCTAGGCTTTTTTGTTTGGAAATGAAATATGTACTCACTCTGGGGTGACAAAACTCTTGGCTATTTTCCGGATTCAAAAACCCAAAAGTATACTCACTTTGGGACCACAAAATTTCTATTTGTCTACGGGGTGAGAAATCCCAAAAGGTAAGAAACATACAATAGTTGGTATGCACTCACAAACACAGAGGTGGGTATGGGGAAAGTCCTGCCACTAGATGGGCTTCCCACTCAACCATATCAAAGTTATACCTCCTAATAAATTTAACAGGGAACCACAAAGGAACATTATTTTCAAGCTCTATGAGGTAAGGAAAACTTCATATGCTTGACACTCAAACATTATTAATACAAAGTAGTGTAAGGATTCTTCAAAGAGATTTTGATTTGCTCGTGCAAGGTCTCATCTTAGGGAACATCATGCTCAATGTCCCAAGGAGAGGATAAGTAAAAAGAAGTATCACACTCTTGGAGGAATCAAGCCCAATGGCTCCACCGAAAAAAGGATGCATCACAAGAAGAAATAAATCATGCAATGAAATGTGAGTGGTGATGTATGCCTCCACTTTAAAGCGGTTACAAGCACTCATACTATGAGCAATTTCTTTAAAGTAGAAGAGAAAGAAGAAGAAATGAGAGCTTACTCAGAAAGCCCTATGCCAAGTCATATGTTTTCAATAAGCTACATCATGAAAATGAGAAGTATGTCAAATACAATTCAATCTTAAGACATGTTGTCCACATCCCAAGCTTTCTCTTATATGTTCATAAAAGGTTAACAACTAGTCAAAAGAGATAGCAACAAGTGACATACAAGGACAAGGCTATCAAAACCCTTGCCCCCACTTAGTGTAGGACAAAGGTGAGCTGAAACAATTGAAGAAATGTATGATAGAGTGAAAATGAGTACAAATTAGAGGAATTAGGTGCCCCCACATAGGGAAGCATACCAAACTTCTGAAAAAGTTGGATTTTATGACTCAAATATTTACATTCATTAGTGGAGTGACCATGAATGCTATGATATGCATAAAATGAAGTCTTGGAATAGAATTTATTTTGAATTCTTGTGGGGGGGTGATCAAGTGATCTTGGAGGAGTCTCAACAAGATACCCTCTTGATCAAGAGGAGAAGGTGGTCTTGTGATTTGTTTCAAAGATACATCTTTCTTAGTAAATTGGATGTCATACTTATGCAAGATTTTTTAGATTACGATATTTTATTTTCTCCATTATAGGAGGATACAAAATATAGCGTATTCAAATCATGAGCATTTTGTGAGATGACATTGAAATTAAGTGAAGGTGTAGTTGTGTTTTGAATGTTTCAGGAAGGATGATTTTCAAGGCCATCAGTTTTTAAGGATTATTTTGGAGTGTGTTGTGTGAAGGTTTGGACAAAGGACAATAACCAAGATCATGAGTTTTTTTTTGTGTGTTAGGGTCGATATGGTTGTAGATACCTTGTTCATTAGCACCACATATTTTTCCACTATATCCAAGTTGTGTCATGAAATCATACCCTTTTCCATAAAGCTTTTTCATTTCTTTTCAATCGAGTGGTTGTGCGTTATTGTGTTTCTCAAAGGTTGTTGTGTATTTTGTATGTTTGTCTAAAGTGGTTGAGGAAAATGCATTTGAAAGGTCTTCTAAATTTTGTGGTGACATGATGGATGGTTGTGATTGTTTCTAATCTTTATTTGGTGTGATTATGTATTCCCCCATAAATGATGGTATGAATTCTTAAGGATCCCCAATCATCACCAAATAATTTAGACACTTATTCCTCATTTTTTTGTTCAATTTCAAGAGGATCTATATTGGATGTTGGAATCAATGTTTTCAAAGGACTTGTAGCTCATTTTTCAAGTTGCAAACAAATTTCAGGCTTGGGATCTACTTCAACTTGATAAATTTTATTGTTATAGACATATTTCATTATACGATGAAGAGTTGAAGGAATTGCATTCATCTCATGAATCCATGGTCTACGTAAAATAGGATTGTACAAAAGATCATAAGGAATGACATGAATAGGAGTTTGAAAAGTAACCATCCTAATAGTGATAGGAAAAGTAATTATTCCAATAAGTTTCTTTGTCATATTATTAAATCCTCGAATAGATATGGAATTAGGTTTTAGTCGTGACTTTTCAACATGCAATCTATCAAGGAGATTCACACTACACACATTAAGGGTAGACCCATTATCAATAAGGGTTTGTTTTATCCCTATCTGATTGTATCGAGCAATAATCATGAAAGGTTCAAAAAAAATTTTTGCAACTCTAAAGGAGGGAGCTCATGTTGATGGAAAGTAATGTCTATATTAGTTTGATTCATTCGATGGGTTAAAGCTTCTATATCATTTGGAGTTGTACCAGGAGGAACTACAATTTGTTTTAAGGCTACTTGAAGAAGATTTTGGTAATTTGGTGAGTTCTAAAGTAAATACCAAAGGGAAATCTTTGCAAGATTATTCTTTAATTTTTCAACAAGATCATACTCTTTTATTTGTGGGAGGTAATGAGGAGCACAAGGAAAATTTGGTAAAGGTAAGGAGGGTGGGATGGCTGTAGTGGTTGTAAATTATTTTGAGTTTTATATGTATGAGAAACTGTATTATAACTCAGTTGTTGCAATACATTATTCTAAGGTGGGCAAAGGATAAGGTCAGGTTTATTTTGAGTTTGTTGTTTGTGTGAAGGTGGGTGGAGAGTAAACTTGGGTTTATATGAAGGTTTATGTGAAGAGGGATAAAGGATGAGTTGAGGTTGAATAATGTTAACATTCCGTAACAAGGAAGAGTCTTCATTGTCTTTGAAGGGCATGTTATTTTTGTCTTGGTTCATAATATACTCCCTAGAAGGATTATTTTTAAGAGAAAAAAAACCACATGTTTGTGACATTCGCAGTTGGTTCTTCTAAAAGGAATCCATCGCAAGAAGGGGAATGATCAATGGTTGAAGATTGTTTTTCAAGAGGGGTTTCCCTAGGTGAAGGGGGAAAACTAAGATATTCATGACCTTCATTTATTGTGTTGTCTAACATCAAAGTATCTAATTCACAACTAGGAGAGATACTAGAAGAAGAAAAATTGTTGTTATCATGATCACCTAAGGTTATTTTATGGTGGGTGTGAAAACTTTCATTAATTGATTCTTCTACTAAAATATCTCAGTCACCAAGAGGAGAGATATTATGAGAAGAAAAAGTATGATCATTAGGAATGGCCAAGTTGTAGTCTCTTTCAATTAAGCGCTCTCATATGGAGGGGATAGGAAGTGTTTCTTATCATGTCTAAATATGCAAGGTACTAAGATTGTTTGAATAAGAATTAAAATCAAATGTAACCATTTCATTCAATGTTTCAACAATATAAACAATTTATATACAAAGATACAAAACACTCTTATCTAGTATATGCAAGATTTGAAGAATGCAAAGAATGTTCATGTAATAATGAAAAGTAACTTTAACAAACTTATGCAAACTTTGAGGAATAGAAACATTGTATATGAAAAAGTGAAAAGTACTTTTATCAATGTTATGCAAAATTGTAGAAATCAAAGCATTTTTAGATGTAAGGATGTGTCCAAATGAAGTAATTTGAAGAATGAGTAATCTAAAATGATGTTTTTGAGCTAGATGCATAAAAAAAACTTTCCAAACTTATACTATATGACACTAGGAGGCTTAGGAAGCATATAAATGGGGTTTCTAATGTTGTAATAGTCAGTCAAAAATCTATATAGGGATTGCTTCACCTAGTATGGAAAATGAGTCCCAGTACAGGTTTTTTGCAAAATTTTAAGAAGTTTTGAAGTTTTTTTTATGTGTTTAGTGTTGTAAGATATAGACCTAAGATGGACATGCATAATTTTAGATATTTTTAAAGAAATTGTATGAAAAAAATGCAAGGTAAATGCACTTTATTATAATGCAAAAATTTGAAACCCTAGATGCAAATTAACCAATGCAACTCTAAATAAAAAAATAAGATGTTCAAAAGGAATTTTCACCAAAATGAACTATAGATTTTTGGCACCCTAATCATTTCTAGCACTTCTAGGGTTTTTCACCTAAAAGGAGAAAGTAGGGCCAAAATTCGAGGTAGGTTCATTCAAATTATGCAATGTATGATGTTATTTACATTAAATGAAATGATCTAGGTGCAAATAAACTATGAAATTGGTTGACTATAAAAGAAAAATCTAAGGAACAAGTGATGTTTGAAAACACATTATGTAATGCAACAATGAACTAGAAATGAATGAAAAGCTAAACAGAAATGAATGAAACTTGATGTGTGTAGCAGAAAGTTTGAGGGAGACTGGAAATTTCTTTTGAAACACTGTTGATGTTGATTTTAAGGCGTGGTGGGACTCATTTCCCATTCTGAGTGAATCAGTCCCAATTCTACAAAACTAAGTCGGGACTTGTTTCTGACAAAAGGGTATTTGAAAATGAAAAAATAAAAAAACTAACCTGGAAATAGGACTCATTCACCACCCATGGAGAATAAGTCTACTTTTGAATTTCTAAATCTTCAAAAGTGGAATCTAGTGCTTCTAATCTACACTTTCACTTCCTACAGGTGTCCACTTTTGAAACTCTGATTTACGGGTCTAAAAATGGGTTTTTGTTGATATTTTGACTTGATCAATGAAGAGAAGACCTAAACAACTTTTCAACTTGATATTTAATGATTTCCAAGCTTTCATAAGTCCTAAATCTACAAACACACAAGACAAGAGAGAGAAAAGTTGAATGTTAGGGCATTGGGGTGTTCAAACCCTTTTTAGGTTATTAAACCAAAATGATGAAAGCATGTAATGAAACATGAAATAATGGAGTTGATTACCTTTCCATGATGATTGATCTTGGATTTTTGTAGCAATGGAGGAAGATTCAAGCCTTGTATTTCTTTACAAAACTTCTTGATGTCTTGCAATGATAAAACCCTAAGTTGCTTGACTTGAGATAGAAGAATGATGGATGATTGAATGATAAGAGATAAAAGATAAGAGAGATGTCTAAAATGAGTTGAAAGACTTATATTTATAGGAAATTTACATATTTCACCTGTTAATACCTCATCACAGGATGACATGAAGCAATATTAAACTTAAATTTCACTTTTTTCCCACTCAAAGGTCAAAATTGAGCCAAATGGGACTCATTCGCCACCCATGGTAAACGGGTCACACTTGGATGGGACTGATTCACCATGCATGGTGAATGGATCTGACATGGGCCATTTTGGCAGCTCATATGCTAGGAGAAAAGGAAATAAGGTTTAAATTACAACTTTGTTAGGTATTTGATCAATTTAAGCCTCATGATACACAATTTGGGTTAATATGGGACTATTAGTGATGATGTGAATGTTAAATAGGGCTCGGGACACATAAATCAATATGAAAGTGTGATTAAATACACTTTACAACACTAAATTGAGGTCCACATAGCCTAGGAAGGCACAAGAACCAATGTGAATGTGCAAGACAAGTTACAACATTAGTTTAACATTAGGTTTACATTATAAGCCTTCTAGATTGATGTGAAGATGTACTTAAATACATTTTATAATGTTGAATTAGGAAGAAATGGGTTCATTAACTCTAGAAATGCGTGAAAGTATCTTACAACACTTTACAACTCCTTTACAAGACATCATTAAATGCATGTTTGTAAATTTATAAGGGTCAAAGACCTAGTGCAGATGCATTAAATGCCTCACAACACCTAAATCAAGGCCTCATTAAGTCCAATTTATCATGAATTAATCCCATGTCAATCAAAGGGTACTTGTTTCTATGGTACAGTGAGAATGGATTTATAATGTTAAAAAATAAATAAAAAATTGAGGGGTTAAATGATTGTAATCTTGAATTCAATTTCGATTAGATTCTTTTCTATGGAGAATAAAAGAATATTCATTTTTATTCATGTTTTGATAAATATATAGGGATAGTGGATTTAAAATATTTTGATGTACTTATTTATATTAATGCTCATTCAATTAATAAATTTATATATTATTTTTATTTTATTGATGACTATAGTAGTTGGACAAGTGTATATTTCCTTAGAAGTAAATCTAAAGGGTTACGTTTTGAAGACTATACGATTATTGTATAAATTTAGATTAGTAGTAAGATTAATAATTTGAGGATTGATAATTATGGTGAGCTTGGTTCAATATATTTTGATAGATTTTATATGAATTATAAGATAGTAAGACATTTGACAACTCTACGCAACCCTTAAAACAATGAAGTTGAATAAAGAGTGAATAGGATGTTGATGTGTAGGGCTAGGATTATGCTAAGTGGTAATGGCCTAGAATAATTTTTTAAGCCCATAAGGAATAGGGTAGTTGATTATTCCAATATATTTCATGCTTGTTGAAATTTTTTTGAAGGATTTTCTTGTTTTGTTGAAAGTTTTCACTTGACCATTTGATTGAGGACAATATGTTGTAGTGAAGCAATGTTGGATGTAAAATTTATCAAGGAATTTATTCAATTTTTTAATTTTTAAATGGTATACCATTGTAGTGTTGAAAAAAGTATCTCTTTTTCACACTTAATTTTGGAGTAATCTAGGACCCCTTTTTAATAAAGTGTACTTAAATTGTACCTTATTTAAGGTGTTATAAACTATTGTAGTATATTTTCACACTTATCTAGGGTTTCATTAACTAATTGAATGTAATGGGCTCCTTTAATTCAAATTCAAGCCCTCTTCATTGCATATTTTGAGAGATCTATGCTGACACCCATAAATCAAATTGCATAACATTAAATCTAGAAAAATCAAGGTCTTAGAAAATGTTGCTAGGACCTATTCACCTTTAGTTGCAAATGGGTTCTCTCCATAAAGGACCCCCCTTTCTATGCATATTTGAGGTGGGTTTTTGATGTCCTTTCCACCCCTCGAAGCAAGGTCCTAGAAACTTGTGCTAGGACCCATTCACCTTTAGTGGTGAATGGGTCCTCCTTAAATAGGACACCCATTTTTGAGTTTATTTTTAGTAAGATTTTAATGATTTTCAATCCTAGATCTGATTTTGACTTGAATTATTTGAATTTTAGAGTTAATCTCTGGATTTAGTATAAATATGGGGTTAATATAAATTGTTTCTCCTAGAAAAATAACAAGAGGCTTAAGCATTCAATTTTACAAGCATTAGAGCAGATCAAGAGCATTTTAAAGTGATTCAAAGGTAGATTATCAAGAGTTTATTGCAACAATTCAAGGTTATTTCATCATGTCCAAGGCATTAGTGCATTCATTCATGTTTTTGAGCTAAGATTGTGGATGTAGCATTGAAGACCACTTGTAAGCATTATTTCATATCCTATTTGAGATCAATATCTAGATTTTTCATGGCCACCACATGTTAGTTTGTAGATTTATACTCCAAGGTAATTTCGAAGGCACCAATATCTCTTTATTTCAAGTTCATGCTTCAATTTCATTATTTCATCATTTAGTTTAATTACCTAAAAGGGGTTTGACCGAGGTAAACACCTATTCCCTAAAAATAAAAATAAATTCTTCTCTTCAATGAGTGTTTGTACATTTATAGATTGAAGATCAAGTGGAGAAGAATATTGAAGAAAAATTTTCAAGTTACCAAGTTGTCATTCATAGTACAAGAACAAAAAAAGAAGGCTACAAAATTTGTTACAGGTTCTCGAGAGTTGACAACCAAGGATTTGAGAGTGTAGGAATCAAGGAAATTAACCCAAATCTTAGTTTCAAAAACCCTAACATGGACCCATTTGTCACTACAAGTGAATGAGTCCTTTGTTCCCTAAAAACAACCTTCTTGCAATAAGGTACACATAATTTTGAGCTCTAAAATCTTTCCTCATAGTTTCTATAATAGTTAGGGTTAGTTTCTAATTGTTATTGTGGACACAAGAACTGTACTCCTTTGCAAAAAGTATAATTTGTGGTCCAATTAAATAGTCCTATTTTAGACACCCTTGCACCAATCACCTCTTGAAAATTGCATTTATAGGCCCCTAATGTTTCTTATTTTTAATCTAGAGGCCCATTTCACTCAAAAATCATACAAATACAAATAAATAATGCTCAAAACATCCATATCTCAAAAGCCCACCTCCAAAAACCTCATGTGGGACCCATTCACCAAGGGTTGTGAATGATTCCTTTCTGGGGGAATTTTCAATTTTAAGTGGCAAACTCGTCAACTTAATTCAAATTTTTAGTGGATTTTGACTTCTTAGGTCTTAATAATGAGAAATTAGGTATTGATGCCTATAAATATGTGTTTTTAGGTCATTTTTCACATCTCCTAGTCATTTTTACAAAGAAAATTCAAAATTCAAGTGTTTACAGTCTTCCACAAGAAGTTCTATTATTATTTCTATAGCAAAGGTGAAGATTTTGGACAACAAGATAGGTTTTTGTAAGTCTTCAAGCTCACTTCTCATTCAAGATCCAACATTGCAAAGAGTTGATTATGGATTCCTATGGAGAATCATGGAGAAATCTAGGTTGAGGAGATGCAACTAGCCATCAAATCACACCTTAAAACTTGTTTTCAAAGTGATTCCATTTTCAATTTTTTCTCTATCTTCAAATTTAAGGTTTCCATGTCATTTGCATTCATTTGAAATGTTGTAGGGTTTCTTATATTGGAGTCTTGAATCATTCAAGTTCCATTTACTTATGCTATTCTAGCACATTAGAATAGGATTTTGTCTTATTTCAAATTTTCCTATTCTTAGACACACTTAGGGCTAGAGTTTTATGCTTATTTTATCTAGTCAAGGTTTAAATAAAAAATTAGGGTTTGAACAAGGAAAACCCCTCATTAGAAAAAAAAAATTAAGTTTTTTTATAGGTGTTTTTCAGATATTTAGATTTGGGATTCCATCAAGAAGTGTTGTGCAGGTGGCAAAGTGTAGATCTGAAACTTGAATTTTTAGAAAATAAAAAAAAGACTAATTCACCATGGATGGAAAATAAGTCCCACTTAAGTGGTCTATTAGAGTAGTATGTAGATTTCAGTACCCTTTTGGTAGAAGCAAAATTTTGGGCAGAAACCTTGGTCTAGGACTAATTTTCCCAGGGTGGCGAATAAGTCCCAGTTAGTCAAAATGTTAACATTTCTAGTTTTTCAGTGTCTTTTCTAGCATCCATCAGGTTTATAGTGCACACATTTAGTCTTCTAACTTTATGTTTTGGTCTATTTGAATTTTAATTCATCTTTTTTTAGGTCTTTTGCATACAACACTATGTTTTCAAGCACTTCATATTTCTTAATTTTGCATACATAATGAATAGTTTTTTTTAGTTCATTGCATTTAGCTTATCTCATATATGCATAATACACACACATCACATATCTCTTTGAATGTGAATATGGTATTTTGTCCCAAGCCACTAATCTTATCTCCTATTAGCTGAAAGACCCTAGAAGGAGATTAACGCATTTTGGTTTTCCAAAATACTTGTTTATAGTTATTGGCATCTTATCACACACATAATTGAATGTGTTGTAGTAAAAGGTCTAGTGGTTTATCATATTTATCAATTCCTTTTGATAAAACCTACTTTTTCTACACAAAAACCATTATTAGACACCAAAGTTGAAGGAAGACCACATCAAAAGATGATGTTATCAAGGAAAAAACTATAGATAGCTGAAATGGTGAAAACCAAGTTTCTTTCATAATGGAATAATGAAAAATGAGAGTTTGATGGACCTATTTTTCACTAATTAATTTAGGAAATGAGATCCAAAAAATGAAGTGACCATCAACCCAAAAGGTGAGTCAAATCAGAGTGTTGGCCTCCAACAATGATTTAATAACTAAACCCTTACATCCATGATTCAAATATTATACATCTAACCTAAATAGTTATTTCAATCATCATTAAGGTCCATTTAACTTGTCAACCCAGGGACATGAACTTGAAATGGGTCAATAAAGTATGTGCACTAGGGACTCAAAGGAGCCACTTCATTCTAAAACTAAGGAACACACAATGTTGAAAGTAAATTGCTTAGAAGGGAATACCATAAATGGAATCCATCAATCAACAAATACATCAACTAAAATGCATAATAGAAATGAAAATAAAAGAAACAAATAGGGAACTACTCTGTCTACTTTGGCTATAGGAACAATCATCAAATGAAATTCTAGTGGCTACAAGAACAATCAGTGCCAAATTTCTAACTAATTACTAAACACCAAGTAATACTAAGCTAGTCCTAAACTAAAAGGATGGATTACTCACCAAGTGGGACCCCTTGGATAAGTATCCTATAAAACTAAAGATAACTCAAATGCTCAAACTCAAAACTTTATTTTATTCACTATAACTTATGAGTACAAAGAGTAATGTATCTATATTATTGAAAACTTGAGAGTGAAAGTACAATATCAAATCATGCAACCCCTAAATAATGGAGCATCATATCTTTAGTTATACTATCAACTAAACAAGGAAGTCAACTCCATGAATGGGATGACACCATTTAGGGAAAATAGAGAAAGTGGAGTGGCGATAGTTACACGTGCATGAAATATGGTCAAATGGATAGGTACAAATGCAAATCTAGCATAGAAGTAATTTTCCCACATCTACTCAACCAACATTAAAGTCTACTACGAGGTAGTTACATTCAATTTTCATGAGGAATATTTTTCCATCGACCTTTTACCTTTGAGTGATTCCTTTGTTGGATGTTACAATGCATGCCCAGCTAGCGGTGTGTTCCTCAACTTAGCATCTTTAAATTAAATCTACATGGCAATGTCAATATGCACAATAATTGTATATCTATAACCACCTTAAGGAACATTCATTAACCACATGCAAAATCAATATAGATAATCCACATAATATGCCAATGTCATGAAAACTTGAAGAAATAGGATTAAGCCTAATGTTAATGTTTTGAGGGAAAAATAATGAAAATATCAACATTTAACATCAAAGTCCATGAAAAATGCCAACAAATAAACTATAGTTTCTACCCAAAGTTGGATCAAAAACTAGGATCATCACTCCCCCCAACCTAACGTTTTGTTGGTCCTCTAGTAGGGGAAGGGTTGTTCTTCTACTTGGTGAAAGCTCTAAAATTTGCAATTGATAGTTGTCCAACATCATTGTCTACTAATCTTGAATCAGAGTCCCAATAGAATCCTCCCAATCTGTCAAATTTGTTTCATCTTTTTTTTTCTGCAACAATGTCATACTGGTAGAACCTTAAGTTTGGCATGGGCCACATGAGAATGTGTGGCTAAAAATTCAGGGGAAGCCAAAATTGACCCTTCATTCTCCCAATCTGAATATACATATCAATCCTTTTTAGTGTTGCAACACAATTGTGGATGGAATGAGGTTCATCCTATTTTAGCTCAGTAGTTAGGCTATTCCATCTTTGTGATAGGTATTCTCTCATAATTTTCTCCTTTGTTGTTGTCTTTACCTCATACTCACTGTAAACTACCTCAATCCAAGGCATAATCATGTTGCCATAACTAGGTCTAAGAAGCATTATGTTCCATTCTTTGTAAATATCCCTTGGGTTGCTTGATTCATCCCTAATGGGAAGAGGGATGTTAGACTCCAATTTCTTATAAGCACCATGTTGTTGTCCCCAACTAATATGATTTTGTACCCAAGAAATAAATTTTCTTAATTGGACATCCCCAAAATATAACAACATATTCCAATCATGGTCTTTAGCTACAACATAATTATGCAAGTAAAACTCACATAGGAAATTCTTCATTTCAGGGGAGGCAATCCTATAAGCATTGAAAAATTTCATTTGGATTGTTAATAGAAGGATTCAAACCTAGGACAATCCTTGATGGCCTAAAAGAGAGATATTTCTCTTTTAGGAGCAAAGCATAGACCCTTGGAGGGGTTTTTCATTCCAAGATCTATGGTACCAAGGTCACAATGTCATCCACTTTCTTCTTCAGAGTAGTGATTTCCTCATTCTTTTCTTCACTGACTTCATCCCTCTTTTGAATTTCCTTTTTCAATTTATGTTTTTCCTTTCTCCATTCTTCCTCCATCCTTTGTATTTCTTCCCATAATTTCAAATTTTTCATATGTACTATAAAACTAGGAGGATTATGAATTCCTACTAGTATTTTTGTCAATGGTCACTCCTATATAGTACTATCTACATGGGCTCAGGTTGTCCATATGTCTCTAGTTGTGGGGTATTGTTTCTTCTCCCACTTCTTTCTATAGGGTCTCTTGTTCTGATTCTTGTTATGGCTGCAGGAACTCCTACTCTAGTTCTGGCTATTGCTATAGGACCTCTTCTTGCTCATGTTGTAGGAAATCCTGATTTTCCTCAAACTCTTCTGCAATGTTAGCAAGATCGACCAGTGTTATATTTGTTGCTCTCTGAAATATGTCTTCTTCTTTGACATTCTCCTACCCCATTGGAGCTTTAGTGTCATCATGTGATGTCTCACCAAGCTTAGGGATTTCCTATGGAGGAATACCAAATGTTTTCCCAACTAGTTTTGATTTCCTGGGAGGACTCTCACATTTTTACTTGGCTATAGGATGAATAGTGTATGCCTTCCTCTTCTTAAAACTTGGCACATAGGCTGTGTTTTAGCTTTCCCTTTTCTCAGCTTTACTTCTCTCTGTTGTGTACTAGTTTTCATCAGCGTGCCAAGTGGAACATCATCATCAAAATATGAGGGAGAGCTTTCTCTTTATGAGTTCTATGTTATAGAAGAACTAATTTCTATGGTTTCTTCTGCTATAGGAGGGTTCACACTAGAGCCAGCACCAGAGGTTGAAGCACCAAGAGTGGCTTTAGCCATTCTCAATCTTCTGCTAGACCTATGGGGTTGAGGTAACACCCTAGGTTGCAACTACTCAGGTCTAATTTGTTCAACATGTATAAATTATTCCCAATTCATTCTAGATACATCATGTAGAGACTTCTCAACTAGTAATTTAATTAGACAATGGTGGGAAATAGAATTATCCCTACCCTTTTGGGTCTTGAATGCCATGATTGAGAGGAGATTGTATAACACATTTGACACATTCATCCTCCTTTTGTACCTCATGTGATTCAAAAGCTTGAAGTGCACTGAATGAAAATTTGATTGCCTACCCTCACAGGTGATGTATTTGATAAGATAAATGTCTATTTTCTTCCATGGCTTAGGAAGAGATATTCTCTTTTCACCTTATTTATCTATGCTCAATGGAGGGTTGTTTGGCTCTATAAATTTAGCACTAGCTGATTTGGTGTCTCTAGAAATAGGGTAATTTTAACCATTAGCAGGTAATCTTGTAACCTCTTAAATTATTTCCTCAGTTGCCACAACCTCGAACCCTTTTACTGTGGCTTTTCCTTTATAAAATGTCTAGGAAAATTCAAATGCAATGCCTCCATCAAATCCATCCAGCTTCAGGAAGTGATCTAACCATCCATAATTTCTAAATTCAAGTAGGCATTATGCATCCTACAATAAAACATCATGCACCTTGGGTTCATTTCAAATTAACCCACCTCCCATTGTCCACGATTAAACAAATACTCTCTGATTTCCTTCCTACAATTTCTTCTAAAAAATCAAATTCACCTTCCTGCAACACTTGCTAATTTTCTACTTCCAATATCAACTAAAGTTTCCCTTTCTTTTATTTCACCTTTTTACTTGCAACTCAAGATTACGACAGGGCCAATAATGGCAAGAAAAGGAGTGATAAAGGAGAATTATGATGGGAAGAAATGGTGGCTACAGTTAGTGTCACTTCACACATGCGAGCCGTCCTCTTACTCATATTTCAAATTCACTCATTTTAAATTTTTTGACGTAGCCTAGCATGAATTGACACATGGGCAATTTATTTGCATCATTTTCTTCCCCCCCCCAAACCTAAATTTGGACATGTGTCCACACATGTGAGATGAGAGTGGTGATTTGATAGGGAATAATGACATGTTATGTGAATGTCTATACTAACATACAGTGCTTAAATGAATGCACTTAAAAGATGATTCAAAGATAGCAATTAATGTGCACATACCTGAATGTGTGGATGATTTGTTGCAAAGATCAAGGAGAAAGTATTGTTTTCCTTTTTAGGGAATAAATTGAGAAATTAGAGAAGATGAAGTGGAATGAGGTGAGGTGGAATGAAGTGATGGAAGAGAGAGAAAGGTGGTGATCAATTAGTGGATGGGTGGATGGGAAAAGAAATGTACTCAACGTAAGTGGAAGTCTTTTATATTATGAGAAGTAGATACCTTAATTAGCCATAAGGAGGGACACTAGGTCCACTTCCTTCAGTTGCAAGAAGCTGAGGTGTTGAATGCTGGGTGAATTACTATAGGAACTCTTCTTTGGAAGTTGGCTTGTGATATAATCTAAGGCGATGACCATTGACAAGTAACTTGAATCTGAAAGGGTCAATGGTAGTAAGCTGAAAAACTCCATTAGGAAAGACCTCAGTGACTTCATATGGTCCTAGCCACCTTGTCTGTAATTTTCCTGCATTGTCCTGATATCTTGAGTCACAAAGTAGGGCCCAATCTCCTAGTTGGAATTTCTTTTCCTTGATAAATTTGTGATGACTCTTGATTCTCTAATTCTACACTACCTCTGTATGGTGCAGGGCTCCTCTTCTTATCTCATCCAAAGCATTCAGCTACATGATTTTTTATGTTTGTTCCTTACAAATATCCATCCTCAAATCTACTATAGTCCTAAGAGTCTTATATTCAAATTTAATGGGCATCATGGTTTTCTTTCCATACAACAACTCAAATGGAGTGAAGCCTGTAGCTGGTTTCTAGATTGTCCTATAGTCCCAAATAGCTTCTAGTAATCTATTTTCCCAATTATTTTTATGAATAGCTACCGTTTTGATTAGAATGGCTTCAATTTCTTTGTTGGTCACCTCAACTTGGCCATTATCCTAGGGATGATAAGGAGTAGACTTCTTATGCCTTATGTTTTACTCTTTAACTAGTGTTACAACAAGGGTTGATGTGAATTGAGCCCCTTGATTAGTCACTATTTCTCTTAGAACTCCATATCTTGTGAAAATCTTCTCATAAAGGAATTTTGCAACCTTGTTATCTCTTGCATGCTTCATGTCCTTAAATTCTACCCACTTTGTCACATAATTAGTGCATACCAAGATATAAGACTTACCATTTGATGGAGGGTTAATGGGTCCTACAAAATCCAATCCCCACTTGTCAAAGGGAGTGATTAACACCTAAGGGAAAAGTGGCATCTCATCAGATTTAGTTGGTCTGCCCATTCTTTGACATTTATCACATTTTTTAGTATACCTTCCTACATCCTTGTGGAGTGTTGGCCAATAATATCCTATGTTTAAAATATTCATTGTTGTCCTCTTAGATACATAATTTCCTCCACATGGTTCATTGTGGCATGCATGCAAAATGTCATATGTCTCATCTTCTCTCACACATCTTCTCATGACATGGTCTGGTCCAATATAAAACAAACATCCAACAATCTAGGAGAAAGGAAAGTATTTTTCAATGTGTACCCTTTTCTCTTTTGGAGAGAAGTGAGAAGGGACTCTACATATGACCAAATAATTGGCTATGTTAGCATACAAGAGTGTTTGTATACTAAGGGAGAATAGATGCTCATCAAGGAAAGAGTCATCTATTGGCTAATTATCTTCTGATGTAGTTAGCCTTGAAAAAAAATCTGCAATAGCATTGACCTTCCCTGACTTATCCACAATGGATATATCAAACTCTTGCATCAACAATAACCATCTTGTCATTCTACCTATGATCAAAGTTTTATTCATGAGATATCTAATGGCTACTTGATCAATGTGCACAAAGATTTGGTAGCCTATTATGTAATGTCTGAATTTGTTTAGTGCATATATTGTTGCCAATGTTTCTTTCTCTATCACTATATAATTAAATTCATATCCTTGTAAATGTTTTCTAACAAAGTAAACGGAATTTTCAACAACTCCTTTCTATCCTAAGACTGCTCCTATGGCATAATTTGATGCATTAGTATGGATGTGGAAAGGAATCTCCCAATTAGGTCCTTTGAGTATAGGAGCATGAGTCAAAGCGACCTTCAAGTCAGAAAATGCCTTGTCACAAGCTTAAATCCACTGGAATTCAACATCTTTAGTGAGAAGAGTATACAATGGTGTTTCTACCTTGCTAAAATCCTTGATTAAATGTCTATAATATCTTGCATGACCCCAGAAAATCCTAACATCCTTCTATTTTGCAGTTGTGGGCAGATTTATGATTACCACAATCTTTGTAGGATCTACTTGAATTCCCTTGTGGGAGATGTAGTGGCCAAGAACTACACCTTCCTACATTATCATGAGGCACTTTTCACTATTTAAGGACAAGTTTTGGCCTTCACATTTTTGTAGGACTCTCTTAATATTTTCCAATATTTGATTAAAATCAACACCATAGGTGGACAATTCATCCATATAAATTTCCATGCAGTCATGCGAAATGTCTAAGAATATGCTAATGAATTTCCTTTGAAAGGTTGTAGGTGCATTGCATAAGCCAAATGGGAGTACTGAGTAGGAATAGGTCTCCCATGGATAGGTAAATGTGGTCTTCTTCTGGTTCTCTAGTGCAATTTGGATCTAGTTCTAGCCATTGAATCTATCTAGAAAAGAAAAGTTTTGCTTTCTTGCAAGTGTGTCAAAAAATTGTCAATGAAGGGTAAGGGAAAGTGGTCCTTCTTGGTGGCAGCATTAATTTTCCTATAATCAACAAAAACTTGCCATTTCTCTCCTTTTTTGGGCATAATCACTAATGGAGACACCCACTAACTCTGAACTCAAGTAGATAAATCTTGCATCTATTAATTTCTGTAGTTCCCCTTTTACAATTTCTCTTAGTGCAAGGTTAATTCTCCTTTGTGGTTGTCTTATTGGGGTGCAATCATCTTTGATGTAAATTTTGTGTATAAAGTTTAGGTTCTAATCCCTTCATATCATGATAATCCCACACAAATGCGTGTTGATGGGTCCTTAATAGGTTTTCCAATTACAATTATTGTTCTTCACTTAATTTACTACTAACATTGAAATATTTTCCTACCAATATCATGGTTGCTTCATTAACACATGGTACCTTTAGTTCATATGGTAGAAATCTATGGGACACACTTGTTGCCACAGGAAGTCTATCTACAAGAATAGTGGTTGTAGGAAGAGCAAGCAAAAGTGTCTTGAATAGAGTGGAAAAATGAGAAGATGATGCTTCCTCCACTTCACAATGGTTCTGAATGATGTTAACGAATACTTCATCCTCATATTGGAGCGGCATGAAAGAGATTTTTCCTAACATTATAAGCTACAACACATAATTAACTTCCTCAGCCTCTTCACCAACATGTGGCCATATGGGATTATCTACATCATAATATGGATAAGGAGGAGGATAAAGAGAAAACTTTTAGTGCTCTTCCCATCTGAAATGGTCATGTCACCTAGCCAACATCCAATGTATGCATCTGCAGTTGCTAACCATGGACTTCTAAGAAAAATGGGATACCCACCTAGTGTAGCTTTAGGAGAAAGAATCATAAAGTCTACTGGGTACTCCCAAGAGTCTAAAACTACCACAAGATCCTCCACTACACTATCAAGATTAATAATATAGCTATCATCCAGCTGTAGGAAAGTAGGAGTAGATCTCATGCTTGCAACGTTTAGTTTCTATAGGATGTCCTTAGTCATTACATTTATTGCTGCCCCTAAATAAATCAAAGTTTTCTTTACTTGGACCCTATTTATAACAACTACTACCACAAGTCTACCTGGGTCATTATACTTGGGAATGGTTATTTTTCCTAGCATGGTCTTAGCTAGTTGTCCCACCACATAAACTATAGTTGGGTCTTTATTTTTTCTACTTGGCTTCTTGAGGCATGCTTCCTTGATTTCCTTGTCATAGATTGGAACATCCTTTATGGCCTGAAATAGAGGTATTTGTACACATATATGCTTCAGTTGATCCAGGATATCAAAATTTGTATCCTCCTTTTCTTCCTTCTTCTTGGAAACTTCTTGTCTCTAAGGAAATGGTGGTTCTTGTTTAGTCTGCTTGACTTCGATTGGTTCAATATTCTTAAGTACACTTAGTTGAATGGGATCATTCAGAGGTTCCTCCTCTTCTACAAGAAGCTCAGTGATAATGGGCTTGGAAGGGGTTGGTAGAGTAGTTCTTGAACACAAGTGGATGTAATGTACACTCACAACATATGTAGGGAATTGATTTGAATCAACAGAGTATGCAAGCTATTGTTGTGGTTTTTTATTTGGATTAGGTTTGGGTTGAGGTGGTAGCTGAGTAGGTTTAAATACATTTGAGCTTGGATTAGTAGGTGGAGGAATTATAGTAGGTTGTTTGAGCCAAGAAGGTGGTTGCACATAACTGGTTGTCTAGGAAGGTCATTGCTATCCTCCCCTCCATTGATTTGTTTGCTGCCAATTTCCTGGAGGTGGCTGCCAATGCCCTTCAAATTGTTGCCAATTCCCCTAAGGTTTCTACCATTAGAGTGGAGAATTTTGATGATTTGGCCAAGCATTTGAAGGGTTACTCCAAGGCTATGTTGGATATCCTCCATAGCTGGATGGATATGGGGACTGCCATTGGTTACCAAATGAATAGGAATTAAAATATGGCCCAATAGAAGATAGTGGATTTGGTGGCATACCTTGTTTTGGAGCCCAAGGATTCCTTTGTGCGACATAGTAGACTTTCTCTTCCTCAATCTAACTTAGTTTGAACTCAAATGGAATTTGCTTGCTTTCAAGATTAGCTACCATCTTGCATCTGTAGTCCCTCTTCTTTTTTTTGTAGTGGGGGAAATACTCTGTCAACATTGCCTTTGCCTCCTCTTGCTTC
Organism: Sequoia sempervirens; assembly: GCA_007258455.2. Classification (NCBI taxonomy): domain Eukaryota; kingdom Viridiplantae; phylum Streptophyta; class Pinopsida; order Cupressales; family Cupressaceae; genus Sequoia; species Sequoia sempervirens. Next base: position 65,386 of record VDFB02172391.1, read on the forward strand.
TTCTTGGTCTAAAATGTATCTAGCTAAGTAGCTGGATTATTTATAATTTCTTGCTTGAATTCTACCAACAAATGAGTAATCTCCTTTCTTGGAACTCCACCAGTAGTTGACTTTCCCATGGAAGATTGGTAAGCTCTCCCTTTCTTTTAAGCTTCCCTAAAGTAATCTTGGCATATTTTCATGATATCTTCCCAAGGAACTTGGGAGATATCTCCTCCTCCCATGAGGTCCAAGGCATCAATGTAGCCATCATTGATTCCTCTTAGGAAAAAAAACTTTTATGAGTCTTCATTGAGTATATGGTGTGGATATTTTTGTAGGAAAAAAAAAAAACCTTGCAATATAATGTTCCAAGATCTCATCTTCCTTTTGCTGCATTCTGAAAATATCACCTCCTTTCATGTCGCTACCCCTACAATATTCCTTGTATTTCTCAAGGAATTTTTTTCTTCATATCTTCCCAAGTTTCCATAGTATCTCTGGATAGGATCATGAACCATCTTAATGTAGCCTCTTTCAGAGTGGTAGGAAATAACTTAAGTCTATGGGCATTGATGGTATAATCATAACTCCTATAGAGTATGTCAAACTCAAACAAAAACATATCAAGATCTTCTATGACAAGTCCATAAAACTTGGGGAGTGTTGAAGTAGGAAAGGGATTCTCAAGCTGATTTTGGTGTTCAAAGGAGACTTCAGATCTAGTTAGTTTAGGGAATGCATCAATGAAGGGTTGTAGATCTTCTTCTTATCTTCATAGGTTATGATATTCAACTAGCTAGAATGGATTAGAATTGTTAGGAAGAAATATCCCATAAGCATCCCTTCTCCTTCCTCTATGCACATGGTATCACTCACTATCAGCTAGCTCACATAAAGAATTGGTAAAGAATAAGGGGGGTCATTTCTTACTAAATGGGGATATACTAAGAACAACTTCTAGAAACACTACAGTAAGAAAAATAGCTAATGACTCCAAATAACTCCCTAGTTTGACACCATCCCTGACAACGACGACAAAAATGTTGGCCTCCTACAATGATTTAATAACTAAGCTCTTACATCCATGATTTAGAGATTGGACATCTACTATTTCAATCATCATGAACGTTCATTTAACTTGTCAACCCAGGGATGTGAACTTGAAATGGGTCAGCTCAGTATGTGCAATAGGGACTCAAAGTAGCCACTTCATTCTATAGCTAAGGAATGCATAATGCTGAAAGTAAATTGCTTAGAAGGGAATACCATAAATTCCAATCATCAATCAACAACTACATCAACTAAATGCATAATAGAAATGAAAATTTGAGCAACAAATAGGGCACTACTCTATCTGCTTTGGGTACAAGAATAATCACAGAAAGAAATTCTAGTGGTTGTAGGAACAGTCGGTGCTAGATTTCTAACTAATTACTAAACAACAAGTAATACTAAGCTAGTACTAAACTAAAAGGATGGATTACTCACCAAGTGGCCCCCCTTGAATAAGTATCCTCTAAAACTAATGAGAATTCAAATGCTCAGAACTCAAAACTTTATTTTATTCACTATAAATCATGAGTATAAAGAGTAATGTATTTGTATTACTAAAAACTTGAGAGTGCAAGCACAATATCAAATCATGCAACCCCTAAAGAAGGAGCATCAAATATTTATTAATACTATCAACCAACCAAGGTAGTCAACTCCATGACTAGGAGGATGCCATGTAGGGAAAATAGAGAAAGTGGAGTGGCGGTGGTTACGCGTGCATGGAATCTAGTCAGACATGTAGGTCCAAACACATATCTAGCATGGTAGTAACACATGTATCTTCTCAACCAACATTAAAGTCCACTACAAGGTAGTTAAATTTAGTTTGCATGAGGAATCTTCTATCGTTGACCTCCTTTGACCTTTGAGTGATTCCTTTGTTGGACAATATGGTGCTTGCCCATCTGGTGGTGTCTTCCTCAACTTAGCATCTTTAAATTGAATCCACACAATACAACAATGTCATTAAAATTTGTAGAAATAGGATTAACCCTAATGTCAATGGTTTGAGGGAAACATTATGAAAATATCAACATTTAAAATCAAATTCCCTGACAACTTCCATCAAATAAACTATAGATTCTGCCCAAAGTTTGACCAAAAACTAGGCTCATCAGAGAGTATGAATTTGCAAATTTCCCTTTTATGCAAGGATGGGGGTCATGATTAAATAAAACATTGAGGAGAAAGATTAAAAATATTAAACTCAGAAATGCAAGTTATAAAATGCATCTAATAGATTAGGCTCAATTTTGATGGAACTAGAAAACAAAATATTGATCTAAGAATGGGAATGTGATTTGTATGATTCATCAAAAGTGCTTTTTCGAAGCTTACTGAGGACTCATTCACCCTATGATGAATGGATCCTAGCTGGGGATGTGTAAAAAATGTTTTTCGGATCTCTTCTACTATTTCTACACTCCCAGATTTCTAAATTTCATAGTTGAACAACTAGAAATAAATTTTTGAGGTTAGTTTCTATGAAATTGCAAGAATGATGACAACTTTGACAACTTTTACAATTTTGCAGTTTTTCTCTTCAAGATATGTTAGACCTAAGAACTAAATTTAAGTTATGCTTTTTGGTGGTATTTTAATAATTTCAAATCCATATTGGCATGTCAGCTTCTGTTATTTGAATTTTGGAAAATTAATACTACATAACTATAAATATAAGGTCATTTTAATAAGTTTCATATAAGAAAATTTTATGAGCAAGTGTGATTTAAGAAATCTAAAGTTATCAAGAGAATTTCAAGGCATTCAAGATCATATTTAGTGAATAATTATCATAGCAATAAAGATCCAATTGTCATGTCGAAGCCTTCTTGCATCATGTATTTTATTAGAGCTAATATGTTGATGTAGAGTGATCCATTCAAGCATTCAAGGCATTGTTTCAAATCAAGTTTTAGGATCAAGATCTGCATCCATTGAATCCATTTCATGCTAGTTGCACAACTTCATTCCAAGGTTCATTCAAGGGTTTGGTGATTTGTGATGTAGAGTTGTTCATTCATCATTCCTTTCATAATATTTTATTTCATTACAATGTTTAATTACCAAAAAGGGGTTTGACCAAGGAAAACCACCATTCACTATAAACAAAAAAAAATTCCCTCTTGATTTGTGTTTGTACATTTAGGTGGAAGAAATGTTGGAGATCTCTAGAAGAGAAAAGTTGGAGAATTTGTCAATGCTGCAAAAGTTGTCATCTCATGGGATCTAAATTACCTAATTTATTTTCAAATTTCTAAACTTGAATCTTGGGAAAATTTAGACATTCAAATCTATTGTAGAGGCTCTCAAAATTTATAGACAAACCCTCAACTAAGACCCATTCTCCCTTGGGCGAATGAGTTCCAGGTCAGCTTTAGCAGAGCACTTTTGGTGACTGGTACATATCATGTTACCCTTCTCTAGTCTATAATTCAATTTCTAGTTGCATTAGTATTGAGATTAATCTATTAGATCCAACTTGCAGATTGCATTTTGGAGTTAGTTTTCTATTTTTAAATTTTCTCCCCAAAGTGTTGTTTAATCAGGAACCCTATCCTTGCAAAAAAGGATATCAATAGATTCACACTTTGATTTGTCTTACCTCAAGGTTGATAGTCCTTTCATTTTGTGGATCTAATTTCCTAATGAATTGAGGAGGAATAGGTCATCTAATTAGCTCATCAACCACCATTTTAATCCCCAAAACCCAACTTTCCTTTATTTCATTTTGGTGAACCCAACTTTTCATCATTGCAATTTTTCAATTTTGGAGTCTATTTTTCAACCTAGATCTAGATCTTCCATTCATTTTCATTGCATTGCATCGAATTTAATCTCATTTAGATTTTCTTAGATTTTATTAGCTTTCATTTGATTTAGAGTTTTAGAATTGCATTTTTACATTTCTTGAAATCTAAAAAATACAAAAAATATTAGTCATTTTTCAAATCATTTACATAGCATTGCATAATCATTCTTTTACATTTTCAAATTGAAACTAAATTTCAACTCAAATTAGGTCTCCTAGTTTATCATTGTGTCATATTTTTTGTTTTCATTCAACATTCATTTCATAGAAAATTTAAACTGTAACTTACTATTTTAAAACAATATATGAAAACCACTAGAATCAACTCTGAAGTCTATAAAAAACATTTTTAAAAACCCTAACCTAGGACCCATTCACACTTAGTTGAAAGAGTCCCTAATCATGGTAAATTTTTAATTTTTTGGGTATTAAAACATTTGTTTATGCATTCTATTTTGTTTTTACTAGTTTTTTGTTTTAGTTTGCAGAGTTTTTGTTACTTGAAATTGATCATATTTAGATTCATTTGATAGATTTAGTGCATTGTATGAACTAAAAATTGCATTTACAAGACATCATTTCAGGTTGTTACATACCATAATTAGAATATTATTTTACAATTTAGAATATAAAAATTGTAGTTACATATTTCTATTCTAGGTCATCTCATTGCATTTTTTCCTTCTTTCCATTTTGGGTCTACATTGAGTTTGTGAAACTTGTATGAGCTTTACAACTTGGTGTCCAATTAGCAATACTATTGTGAGATGTAGTTTGAGACTCATGTCATCCTGTGGTAGACCATTCACCATGGATATTGTGTTCTTAGGAAATCTTTCACTAATAGTGTTGATAATCAACCCTCTATGGATTATAGCCTTCATACCTCATTTCCAATGACTTCCCTAACTACAAAAAATGTGCATGATGTTAAAAAAATGGTTTCTAATGTACCATAAGAAAATGTAAGATTGCTAAATGAATAATTAAAAATTTGGCAAGAAGTTTTGAGAACTGAACCTATTATTTCTAATTTCATCCCTCTCATAGGGAACATACAAAATATGCTTAAGCATGACCAAGGAATAGAATTTATATGCACCTTATTTTATCTCATTAACAACAATTTTCCACCTCCTCAACTAGCTTTCGATACATGTCCCACACGAGTAAAGAAAAAAAAAATCTTATCACTTTGCTACTTCTAACACATCCTTTTTCTAAAAATGTAAAGGACATGCGATTAGAAGATAAAAGTGATGACCAAACAATTATCAAACCAAAAATGAAGCTGAAATTGCATGCACATCAAAAATCTCAGCTATAAGAGATATATGATTATCCTAAATCCTTTGATGACCTACTAAAGGTATCCAAGATTGAGAAGGCCTTTTAGAATCTTTTACATTGGGATTAATCCACTTATCGCCTAAATGAGAAAAATAAACTAAAAATTAAAGACGTCAAAATAGAACATATTTTCCCTATGATAGACTCTTTAGACATCACATTGATAATTTTAATCCTTTAAAAGGATTATTGATGAAATTTACATCCCCTAGGGATCCATCTTGACTTAAAGCATGTGCTTTGCTCCTTCCCATTAAATAGTCGTAGGATAATAGCATGCTCACTATTACATGTTTAACATTAATTTCAAATCATTTTCTTTATTGCAAGGAGCTCATTCTCATCATTTATATTGGATCATCCTTGTTTTTCACTTAGTGGGGGAAAGAGGTTAGATAGCTAGCTTTTTCCTAGTTTTGACACTTGATATTTTCCCTTTGGCTAGTTGTCTACCTTTCATATATAATGAACAAGATTGGGATGTAGATGACCTGCTATAGGTTGACTCACATGTTCCATACTAGTCTTTTGGTTTGTTTTATTCTACATGTTTCTTTCTATGATTGCATCTGCATAATGTGATCCCCCATACTATTTTTTTTTTATGTATCTCTCTCTTCATGTGCATTCCTCTAAATGTATCTACATCCTTCTATCTATCATAAACATTTATGTTTTCTTATGTCTTTTTTTTTTCATTTTAGGGATTTTGCAAGTCTTTTAGACATTTAGGCCTCTTCCATCTTACTAAAAATATTTTTCTTTGTTTTCACTCTCTATGTGTCATTCTTCCTATTCTTTGAGTATTTAAGGAATGATTATGTTTTTTAGCTTTATAACAACATTGCAGCAAAGATATACTGACCCCAAATCCATAGATCCCTTATATATTTTCATTTTGGAGGCAACCCCTCCCTCTCTCTTTTCCATGCGTAGCTTCATTGGGGAACATATGACTTGGCATAGGGCTCTCTAACCAAGATCTCATGTCTTCTTCATTGGCTACTTTAAAGAAAGCTTCTCCCAAAAATGATGCTAGAAATTTATTTAAATCAGGGCATACATTGGCATTCCTCATGGATTTTTTGTGCAATTTTCTTTCTTCTTGTGATGCTTCCTTTTCATGGTGATGTCATTAGGTTTTATGTCCTCTCAAAGCATGATATATTTTAGTGTACAAATTTACTCTTAGTGGTGATGTTACACATTGCATTCCCTATGTTGTGATTCTCTTATCCTAGACTTTTTTTCTCTTAGAGACATTACAAATGATCCCTAAGAAGAGACCTTACATGAAGTAAGCAAGATCCCTTTGAACAAACCTTTAATTTTTGTTCATAAGTATTTAGCATAATATAAATTGTTAACCTTGTAAATATTGAACCCCTCTTCAAGGCCACCAAGGACAACACACTTTACATGCCAGGGGAGCCTTTCCCTTATTCAGAGGTGCTTAACATAATATAGTTGGTTAAGCCTTATGAAACCCGAAGCCTTAGTTTTGTGGCAACCTATCAAAGTTTCATAGTGATAGCTTAAGTATAGTTAGTACAGTGAGAGCTTGTCGAATTGGTATGAATTTCTCACTAAGCCACTTTCCTAGGGGCTCACCTAGTGGATGGCCTGAAGTTCTATTAGCCCATAGTAAGTGTGCAGATTTTTTGCATAGTGGACATCTAGTTCTTCTTGCAAACATTTGTGGACAAACAACTGAGAGGTGTTCCACACCATGTTGGATAGTCGAGGCTTGATCCACCTCCCTTTTCCTCTATACTTTTATGTTGTATGATTGAGTATCTTTGTCATTGTTGCATACACACTTGTCTTGAATGTCTACTTTAGTGTGAGTTTGGCATAGGGTAATCCTCTCATTAAAGTGGGTTCTAACTATAGCGTATGAAAATGTATCCCTTTAGATTTTGACACTTAATTTGGAAATTAATATTAAAATGAACTTAATTATGCCTTAATTTACTATTTTAATATGTATTTTTCATAGTCACATGATGTTTAGGGTCCTATTAAGTAAAATGGACTTAATTTTGCATTATTTTTAGTGTAGAGTGTACCTCTTTAAACTTTCACACTTATCAAGGGATCCCTTAATTAATTGAGGTTAATTTTCCTTAATTGTCTCCTTTAATTTAAATACCAACCCAATTAATCACATTTTCCAAAGAGGAAACCCAACATTCATTAATTCCTAAACATAATTTAGTTCTCATTATGAAATTTGTGTCTTAGGTGAGTGAGCCAAGACCGATTCGCCCATGGAAAATGGTTACTCACTTAGACCTAGGACGTAAATTTAAATTATGTTTTTGGATACATTTTAGCAATTTCAAATCCATATTCACAAGTTAGATTGTGTTATTTGAATTTTTAAAAATTAATGTTACATACTTATAAGTATAATTTCATTTCACTAAGTTTCATCTAAGAATTTTTTATGAGCAAGTGTTATCTAAGAAATGTAGAGTTATGAAGAGCATTTCAATGCATTCAAGAGAATATTTAGTAAAGAATTATTGTAGCAATCAAGATTCATTTTTCATCTTGAATCCTTCTTACATCATGCATGTTATTGGAGCTAATATGTTGATGTAGAGTTTATGATCCATTTAAGCTTTCAAATAATTTTTTTAATCAAGTTTCAAGATCAAGATCCACATCTATTAAAGCCATTTCATGCCAGTTATAGACCTTCATTCCAAGTTTCATTAAATGGTTTGGTGAATTGTGACAGATTTTTTCATTCATCATTCCTTTCATGTTGTTTTGTTTCATTACAAGGTTTAATTTTCAAAATGAGGTTTGACCAAGAAAAACCCCCCTCTCACCATAAAAAAAAAAAAATCCTCTTGATTTGTGTTTGTGAATTTAGGTTGAAGAAATCATGGAGATGTCTTGAAGAGTGAAATTAGAGAAGCTATCAAAGTTACAAAAGTTGCAATAAAATTTTTCATCTCATGGAAACTCAATTACATAATTAATTTATTTCTTTTCAAACCTAGAATTTTGGAAAAATGAGAGATTCAAATCTATTGTAGAGGCTCCTAAAAGTTGTAGACAAACCATAAACCAAGATGCATTTTCCCCTAGGTGAATGAGTCATAGGCCAGCTTCAACAGAGCACTTATGGTGATTGATGTACATCATATTACCCTTTGTTAATCTATAATTCAATTTTTGGTCCCATCAGTATTGAGATTTATCTAATAGATCTAAGTTGTAGATTGCAGTTAGAGTTAGTTTGTTATTTTTAATCTTTCTCCCCAAAGTGTTGTTTAAACAAGACCCCCATCCTTGCAAAAGAAGGAAATCAACAAATTCACACTTTCACATGACTCACCTCAAAGTTGATAGTCCTTTCATTGTGTGGATCTCATTTAGTAATGAAATTAAGAAGAATAGGTCACCTAATTAGCTTATTGACCACGATTTGATTCTCCAAAATTCTATTTTCCTTCATTTTAAGTTGTTTTTTTTCCCTTATTCACTCTCTTCTAGCAACTTCTTCAAACAAAACTTTTATAGTTTTTGTGCTTATGACTCACCCACCTATACTTCCTAATATAATACATTATTAGTGCTAGAATTAGAACCTTCAAACTCACACTATCCTACGATCCTTGCTCACTCTAGCCTTCTAGAATAATTATGTACTGAATTAATAGGGAATAGGTGAAATGGGTTTCTAAGTTAAAACTACTATATAATATACACTCAAATACTTTAAAAAAGTAGAATTTAAAATTATAAGAGTATAAAAATAAGTGTTAGACTTTTGAGTGACTAGTCATTATTTCCTAACTTCAAATCTCCCACTTAAACCAAGAATAATAAAACTTTTCCCCTAATGTATAAAACCCAAAATGATAAGGCTCTAATGTTAAATGAATTAAAGTAGAGGTGTGGAAGCAATTCATAAAGTAATATATGAGGACATAAGTGTCTAGAGAAAAATTAATCTTCTAATTGAAAATAAATGAAAAAAGATAAAAACATATAATAATAATGTTTATGGGAGAGTCCTTAAATGGAATGAAAATATTCCACACTCCAAAGAACAAAATAATTTTATTATCAGAAATTCCAAACAAATGTGAAATAATAAATAGTTTTGTTCCCTTATAAGAGTATCACTAACATGTAAATGTTGAATAATTATTAAAATATAATGGAACCTCTAAATATACTATGCATATGTGAACCTAATGATCAACTAAATATGTACAACTTGAAGCACAAAGTTTTGTTTACTAATGTATCAATAGAAAAAGTAGCCCTTTTCCTTACCTAATTTGGGAATAATTAATGTTAAAATGAACTTAAAGCCACCTTAGTCTAGTGTTGTGATGTGTTTTACACATTCACACTAGGTCTTGGGCTTTTTTTTAAACTAAATAAACCTAAATTTTCCTTAATTTAGTCTTGTAAATTATATTCATTTACACCTTCACATCAAATTTATGACCCTTGGACCTAATGTTTCCCTCATCTATGTCGTAATTTTCTGTACACATTCACATTGGATTTAGGGCCCTTTTAAGCTAAATAGACCTAATTTTTCCCTAATTTGATGTTGTAAAGTATATTTATTTACACTTTCACATTGATTTTTAGGCTCTATTGCACTTAAGACCTTTATATTGTCATTAATAGGCCCCTAAGACCCTATATTATGCATACCAAGACTTATTTCAACCAAAATCCTGATAAGATCAACAAATAAACTTAATTTCTCAACTCCTCAACATTTTCTCTCTTTAAAGGTCCTCTAGGACCCATACGCCACCTTGAGTGTATGATTCCCACCTAGGTGGGATCCATATGCCAGGGGTGTTGTATGAGCCCCATTTGGCACCTTTTTAGGGTTTTTTGGAAGAAATCAGGGTTTTAAATTCAAATTTTATTAATGTCAGCCTCTAGGAACTAATAAATGGTAACTTGGATGGATTGCTTATATAAAAAGGTTTCAAATCATTATTTCACTAAGCCTTCATGATACCAAGTCAATCAGTCAAGATTTAAGCATTACAAGACTTTGTAAGATAATCAAGATAGTTTACAAGAGCATTTCTAAGGAATTCAAGGACAAATTTCTTCATAAATTATTGTAGAAATTTAGGATCCATCATCATGTCAAGATTATCAAGCATGAAGGGTTTTGTTGAGCTAGTGTTGTGATGTAGCAGTTAAGATTCAATTGCAAGAATTATTCCATATCCATATTCAAGATCTAGATCTACATTCTTCATGGCCACTTCATGTTAGATCACAGATTTATAAGAAATCATTCATGTTACCCTTGTTCAAGTTTCATGTTTCATGTCCTTATTTCATTATCTTATCATTTGGTTTAATTACCTAAAATGGGCTTGACCAAGGGAAACCCCTATTCACTAACAATAAAAAATAAAATTCTTCTCTTTACATGTGTAATTAAAAATCTAGGTACCTTAGAGATGAAGGATCTTTGAAGATTACGTTATAAGCTTCAAGTAAGTTGTTGGATTTGTATTCTCAATTGCAAGGTAACAAAAAGTCTTCTACATATCTAAAATCAAGGTTTAAAATTGGGAAACAAAGTGTACAAGAAAGAGAATAGATTGTTGAGTAGAGTCAAATCTTAGTCCTTTGAAAAATCCTATTGGGAATGATACACCAAATCTGACATATGAGCTCCAATATAGCCAATTTTCATGGCTCTAGGAGATTTAGATTAAGCACTATCAAATTCTAGTTTTGGATTAGAAAACCCTATTTGTGACTAAATCATCTAGGCTGGCATATGAGTCCTAGTCAACATCAAAATTAGTATTTTTTTAGGTCCTAATCCAAGCCTCTATAGGTTTCTAGGTGCACACTTTTGATTTTACAATTTCTATTCTAATTTACTTGCATTTCTAGGCCATTTGATTAGGTCTTGCATATCATTAAGTTTCATAATTAGGTCTTGTATTTCATTAGTCTTTGCAAGCCCTAGCTTGGTGGTGAACCCTTCTTGAGTAATTAAGCATACCCTAGGATACATTATTGCAAGATCTCTTTCCCCTAGTTCATCCTTGGATTGAGATTTCTAAGGCTTCCTTGAATGTGGACTGTAGAAGATTGTTGTTCTATGTCCTAAAACCTAGTGAAAAAAAAATTCTATCTTACATTTTTGTGAACGTGCTTTTAAAACACCTTAATTTTGATTTGGAGTTCATCATCCTTGATAAAACACCTAAAAAAATTCATGTTCCATATAAAAATTCTACAAAATTTTGGTTAGATATATCTCTCTCGGCTTAGGGTTTTGTCTACTATCACTATTTTAGGGTTTTATGTTATCTAGAACCCTTTTTAAAAACCCCTTGAGCTTGTATCCTTGCCAAACTTCTAATTCTTCATTAACTCCTTACTACTAGTTCCCAGTCTTTTAAATTAAAACTTATTCCATTAGAACCCATGAAATTATATACCCCTTGGTTTAGGTTTGTTAGTCATCATGTGTTTTACCATTATTTTAATATTTATTAATTCAAGTGAAATATTTCCCATCACAATTACTTAATCCCATGGGTCTTGGTTTGGTCAACCTAGTCAAGTCTCCTTCAAACTAATGTTATTGGTATGTGTAGATATTTGGTTCTATATTGGTCATTCTATCATAGCGATAAAATATCAATCAGTCCCCATGTTCCCGATCTGATTCATTTTCCATTATTTTATTCAAATGAGTTGGTGAGCGCAAGCCATGTGCCTTTTATACTAGTGGTTCTAGGTTCCTTTGAATGATCTACAATATACATTGAAATGACATCAATGGTGGTTTTTGGGTGATGTGGTTTCATCTTGGCGACTCCCCACCACCCTGTCCATTTTTGTTTTGTATTTAAAAAATTTTAGGGGTTAGTAGGCAAATTGACACATGTTACCTTTTGGAGGGGCCTACTCAGCTTGGATGACAGTGAATGTTGCTATGGAGTTGGAATCTATGGTTGATAGTAGGTGACGTGGGTCAATCCTAACTTCTCCTCACTATCACATGAGTGTCCCACCCTTGTTTCCTAGTTCTCAATGTGGACACATATGATTGCCACATGGAATAACTTAGAGGGTGTGGAAGACATTGGAGTAATGACAAATATTAAAAAAAAATTTTAGCATGGGGCATGGATAATAAGGTGTGAAATACTAAAAGGATATATATGGCATGTAATCTAGTGACATCTGAGATCTTCTAATATGGATAATTGATTATGTAAAAAGAATAAGGCCACAGGAAACTAGTCTTGGATTAAGGTGTGAGTATATCAAAGTTGTGAGATTTAATCTTAGCCCTTCCCTGTCTCCCTGCTAATGAAAGTTACACATAGGTTAAGACTCATGAGGGTGAGGGAAAGAGGACATATGGATTTTGGTTTCAATGAAAAAGAAATGGTGGATCCCATGAATCATCAGCAAGTGGCTCCACGTGTATTATTATTATTTGATAAATAATGCGGCTACATAAAGTCAAGTTTTCTAAATTAGGTTGACTTAATCTAGATCATCCATCAACTAACACACCTATGTGATCAATGGTTGGCACTCAAATTTTAGTTTGAAGGAAAGTGAGTTGTTATGGTTCACGCAAGCAAGCCTTAATAGTAGAAAAGATGTCAAGCTACTAAAGCATGAGGTTGCATAACTATTAAAAACTGTCTTAAAAATATAATTGAACATTGTGAAAGATATTCTACATACTTGGAGAGCTCATGTGATTTTTAGGCTTTTCTAACGTCGATGCTAGGGATATCAATCTGCAAAAAAATAGTAAGAAAATTACTACCTCCCCATCAAAATTATTGATAAATTGTGGTCTCCAATCCTTTGAATCAATTAGGGTCTTCTTGGTTCTGCATTTTAAGGTTTGACATCATTAAAAATAATTTGCTAATCTTGCATTGTTATAATTCATTTCAAACCCTTATCTGACGTATAAGTCTTTTTCCAAGAAACTAGAATCCATACTTTGTAATACTTATGCATCATGTCTCCCAAAGCAAAATCAAAAGCATCTCCATCTAAAGGGGAAATCTATGTTCCCAAAAAACTTTTCAGTAAAGACCTTATTGACTAGTTGGCACCCTTGACTAGAGAAAAGTAGAAGGATTAACTACTTCTCTGAGGTCCATAAGTAGTTGAGGGATTTATTGAAAAAATAAGTTCTATTAGTGATGCCAGATTACCTTGCACTAGGTGGGAATTATTTTTTGGTTGGTACAAAAATAGAAACGTCGGTATTCCAGTTGGTAATCCCTTGAATCATGACCTAGGGATGTTGATTT
>VDFB02172391.1:79000-108496 GCA_007258455.2 Sequoia sempervirens
AATTATGGTGAGCTTGGTTCAATATATTTTGATAGATTTTATATGAATTATAAGATAGTAAGACATTTGACAACTCTATGCAACCCTTAAAACAATGAAGTTGAATAAAGAGTGAATAGAATGTTGATGTGTATGGCTAGGATTATGCTAAGTGGTAATGGCCTAGAATAATTTTTTAAGCCCATACGGAATAGGGTAGTTGATTATTCCAATATATTTCATGCTTGTTGAAATTTTTTTGAAGGATTTTCTTGTTTTGTTGAAAGTTTTCACTTGACCATTTGATTGAGGACAATATGTTGTAGTGAAGCAATGTTGGATGTAAAATTTATCAAGGAATTTATTCAATTTTTAAATTTTTAAATGGTATACCATTGTAGTGTTGAAAAAAGTATCTCTTTTTCACACTTAATTTTGGAGTAATCTAGGACCCCTTTTTAATAAAGTGTACTTAAATTGTACCTTATTTAAGGTGTTATAAACTATTGTAGTATATTTTCACACTTATCTAGGGTTTCATTAACTAATTGAATGTATTGGGCTCCTTTAATTCAAATTCAAGCCCTCTTCATTGCATATTTTGAGAGATCTATGCTGACACCCATAAATCAAACTGCATAACATTAAATCTAGAAAAATCAAGGTCTTAAAAAATGTTGCTAGGACCTATTCACCTTTAGTTGCAAATGGGTTCTCTCCATAAAGGACCCCGCTTTCTATGCATATTTGAGGTGGGTTTTTGATGTCCTTTCCACGCCTCGAAGCAAGGTCCTAGAAACTTGTGCTAGGACCCATTCACCTTTAGTGGTGAATGGGTCCTCCTTAAATAGGACACCCATTTTTGAGTTTATTTTTAGTAAGATTTTAATGATTTTCAATCCTAGATCTGATTTTGACTTTAATTATTTGAATTTTAGAGTTAATCTCTGGATTTAGTATAAATATGGGGTTAATATAAATTGTTTCTCCTAGAAAAATAACAAGAGGCTTAAGAATTCAATTTTACAAGCATTAGAGCAGATCAAGAGCATTTTAAAGTGATTCAAAGGTAGATTATCAAGAGTTTATTGCAACAATTCAAGGTTATTTCATCATGTCCAAGGCTTAGTGCATTCATTCATGTTTTTGAGCTAAGATTGTGGATGTAGCATTGAAGATCCACTTGTAAGCATTATTTCATATCCTATTTGAGATCAATATCTAGATTTTTCATGGCCACCACATGTTAGTTTGTAGATTTATACTCCAAGGTAATTTCGAAGGCACCAATATCTCTTTATTTCAAGTTCATGCTTCAATTTCATTATTTCATCATTTAGTTTAATTACCTAAAAGGGGTTTGACCGAGGTAAACACCTATTCCCTAAAAATAAAAATAAATTCTTCTCTTCAATGAGTGTTTGTACATTTATAGATTGAAGATCAAGTGGAGAAGAATATTGAAGAAAAATTTTCAAGCTACCAAGTTGTCATTCAAAGTACAAGAACAAAAAAAGAAGGCTACAAAATTTGTTATAGGTTCTCGAGAGTTGACAACCAAGGATTTGAGAGTGTAGGAATCAAGGAAATTAACCCAAATCTTAGTTTCAAAAACTCTAACATGGACCCATTTGTCACTACAAGTGAATGAGTCCTTTGTTCCCTAAAAACAACCTTCTTGCAATAAGGTACACATAATTTTGAGCTCTAAAATCTTTCCTCATAGTTTCTATAATAGTTAGGGTTAGTTTCTAATTGTTATTGTGGAAACAAGAACTGTACTCCTTTGCAAAAAGTATAATTTGTGGTCTAATTAAATAGTCCTATTTTAGACACCCTTGCACCAATCACCTCTTGAAAATTGCATTTATAGGCCCCTAATGTTTCTTATTTTTAATCTAGAGGCCCATTTCACTCAAAAATCATACAAATACAAATAAATAATGCTCAAAACATCCATATCTCAAAAGCCCACCTCCAAAAACCTCATGTGGGATCCATTCACCAAGGGTTGTGAATGATTCCTTTCTGGGGGAATTTTCAATTTTAAGTGGCAAACTCATCAACTTAATTCAAATTTTTAGTGGATTTTGACTTCTTAGGTCTTAATAATGAGAAATTAGGTATTGATGCCTATAAATATGTGTTTTTAGGTCATTTTTCATATCTCCTAGTCATTTTTACAAAGAAAATTCAAAATTCAAGTGTTTACAGTCTTCCACAAGAAGTTCTATTATTATTTCTATAGCAAAGGTGAAGATTTTGGACAACAAGATAGGTTTTTGTAAGTCTTCAAGCTCACTTCTCATTCAAGATCCAACATTGCAAAGAGTTGATTATGGATTCCTATGGAGAATCATGGAGAAATCTAGGTTGAGGAGATGCAACTAGCCATCAAATCACACCTTAAAACTTGTTTTCAAAGTGATTCCATCTTCAATTTTTTCTCTATCTTCAAATTTAAGGTTTCCATGTCATTTTCATTCATTTGAAATGTTGTAGGGTTTCTTATATTGGAGTCTTGAATCATTCAAGTTCCATTTACTTATGCTATTCTAACACATTAGAATAGGATTTTGTCTTATTTCAAATTTTCCTATTCTTAGACACACTTAGGGCTAGAGTTTTATGCTTATTTTATCTAGTCAAGGTTTAAATAAAAAATTAGGGGTTTGAACAAGGAAAACCCCTCATTAGAAAAAAAAAATTAAGTTTTTTAATAGGTCTTTTTCAGATATTTAGATTTGGGATTCCATCAAGAAGTGTTGTGCAGGTAGCAAAGTGTAGATCTGAAACTTGAATTTTTAGAAAATAAAAAAAAAGACTAATTCACCATGGATGGAAAATAAGTCCCACTTAAGTGGTCTATTAGAGTAGTATGTAGATTTCAGTACCCTTTTGGTAGAAGCAAAATTTTGGGCAGCAACCTTGGTCTAGGACTAATTTGCCCAGGGTGGCGAATAAGTCCCAGTTAGTCAAAATGTTAACATTTCTAGTTTTTCAGTGTCTTTTCTAGCATCCATCAGGTTTATAGGTGCACACATTTAGTCTTCTAACTTTATGTTTTGGTCTATTTGAATTTTAATTCATCTTTTTTTAGGTCTTTTGCATACAACACTATGTTTTCAAGCACTTCGTATTTCTTAATTTTGTATACATAATGAATAGTTTTTTTTAGTTCATTGCATTTAGCTTATCTCATATATATGCATAATACACACACATCACATATATCTTTGAATGTGAATATGGTATTTTGTCCCAAGCCACTAATCTTATCTCCTATTAGCTGAAAGACCCTAGAAGGAGATTAACACATTTTGGTTTTCTAAAATACTTGTTTATAGTTATTGGCATCTTATCACACACATAATTGCATGTGTTGTAGTAAAAGGTCTAGTGGTTTATCATATTTATCAATTCATTTTGATAAAACCTACTTTTTCTACACAAAAACCATTATTAGACACCAAAGTTGAAGGAAGACCACATCAAAAGATGATGTTATCAAGGAAAAAACTATAGATAGCTGAAATGGTGAAAACCAAGTTTCTTTCATAATGGAATAATGAAAAATGAGAGTTTGATGGACCTATTTTTCACTAATTAATTTAGGAAATGAGATCCAAAAAATGAAGTGACCATCAACCCAAAAGGTGAGTCAAATTAGAGTGTTGGCCTCCAACAATGATTTAATAACTAAACCCTTACATCCATGATTCAAATATTATACATCTAACCTAAATAGTTATTTCAATCATCATTAAGGTCCATTTAACTTGTCAACCCAGGGACATGAACTTGAAATGGGTCAATAAAGTATGTGCACTAGGGACTCAAAGGAGCCACTTCATTCTAAAACTAAGGAACACACAATGTTGAAAGTAAATTGCTTAGAAGGGAATACCATAAATGGAATCCATCAATCAACAAATACATCAACTAAAATGAATAATAGAAATGAAAATAAAAGAAACAAATAGGGAACTACTCTGTCTACTTTGGCTATAGGAACAATCATCAAATGAAATTCTAGTGGCTACAAGAACAATCACTGCCAAATTTCTAACTAATTACTAAACACCAAGTAATACTAAGCTAGTCCTAAACTAAAAGGATGGATTACTCACCAAGTGGGACCCCTTGGATAAGTATCCTATAAAACTAAAGATAACTCAAATGCTCAAACTCAAAACTTTATTTTATTCACTATAACTTATGAGTACAAAGAGTAATGTATATGTATTATTGAAAACTTGAGAGTGAAAGTACAATATAAAATCATGCAACCCCTAAATAGGGAGCATCATATCTTTAGTTATACTATCAACTAAACAAGGAAGTCAACTCCATGAATGGGATGACACCATTTAGGGAAAATAGAGAAAGTGGAGTGGTGATAGTTACACGTGCATGAAATATGGTCAAATGGATAGGTACAAATGAAAATCTAGCATAGAAGTAATTTTCCCACATCTACTCTTGAAACCAACATTAAATTCTACTACGAGGTAGTTACATTCAATTTTCATGAGGAATATTTTCCATCGACCTTTTACCTTTGAGCGATTCCTTTGTTGGATGTTACAATGCATGCCTAGCTAGCGGTGTGTTCCTCAACTTAGCATCTTTAAATTAAATCTACATGGCAATGTCAATATGCACAACAATTGTATATCTATAACCACCTCAAGGAACATTCATTAACCACATGCAAAATCAATATAGATAATCCACATAATATGCCAATGTCATGAAAACTTGAAGAAATAGGATTAAGCCTAATGTTATTGTTTTGAGGGAAAAATAATGAAAATATCAACATTTAACATCAAAGTCCATGAAAAATGCCTACAAATAAACTATAGTTTCTACCCAAAGTTGGATCAAAAACTAGGATCATCACTCCCTCCAACCTAACGTTTTGTTGGTCCTCTAGTAGGGGAAGGGTTGTTCTTCTACTTGGTGAAAGCTCTAAAATTTTCAATTGATAGTTGTCCAACATCATTGTCTACTAATCTTGAATCAGAGTCCCAATAGAATCCTCCCAATTTGTCAAATTTGTTTCATCTTTTTTTTTCTGCAACAATGTCATACTGGTAGAACCTTAAGTTTGGCATGGGCCACATGAGAATGTGTGGCTAAAAATTCAGGGGAAGCCAAAATTGACCCTTCATTCTCCCAATCTGAATATACATATCAATCCTTTTTAGTATTGCAACACAATTGTGGATGGAATGAGGTTCATCCTATTTTAGCTCAGTAGTTAGGCTATTCCATCTTTGTGATAGGTATTCTCTCATAATTTTCTCCTTTGTTGTTGTCTTTACCTCATACTCACTGTAAACTACCTCAATCCAAGGCATAATCATGTTGCCATAACTAGGTCTAAGAAGCATTATGTTCCATTCTTTGTAAATATCCCTTGGGTTGCTTGATTCATCCCTAATGGGAAGATGGATGTTAGACTCCAATTTCTTATAAGCACCATGTTGTTGTCCCCAACTAATATGATTTTGTACCCAAGAAATAAATTTTCTTAATTGGACATCCCCAAAATATAACAACATACTCCAATCATGGTCTTTAGCTACAACATAATTATACAAGTAAAACTCACATAGGAAATTCTTCATTTCAGGGGAGGCAATCCTATAAGCATTGAAAAATTTCATTTGGATTGTTAATAGAAGGATTCAAACCTAGGACAATCCTTGATGGCCTAAAAGAGAGATATTTCCCTTTTAGGAGCAAAGCATAGACCCTTGGAGGGGTTTTTCATTCCAAGATCTATGGTACCAAGGTCACAATGTCATCCACTTTCTTCTTCAGAGTAGTGATTTCCTCATTCTTTTCTTCACTGACTTCATCCCTCTTTTGAATTTCCTTTTTCAATTTATGTTTTTCCTTTCTCCATTCTTCCTCCATCCTTTGTATTTCTTCCCATAATTTCAAATTTTTCATATGTACTATAAAACTAGGAGGATTATGAATTCCTACTAGTATTTTTGTCAATGGTCACTCCTATATAGTACTATCTACATGGGCTCAGGTTGTCCATATGTCTCTAGTTGTGGGGTATTGTTTCTTCTCCCACTTCTTTCTATAGGGTCTCTTGTTCTGATTCTTGTTATGGCTGCAGGAACTCCTACTCTAGTTCTGGCTATTGCTATAGGACCTCTTCTTGCTCATGTTGTAGGAAATCCTGATTTTCCTCAAACTCTTCTGCAATGTTAGCAAGATCGACCAATGTAATATTTGTTGCTCTCTGAAATATGTCTTCTTCTTTGACATTCTCCTACCCCATTGGAGCTTTAGTGTCATCATGTGATGTCTCACCAAGCTTAGGGATTTCCTATGGAGGAATACCAAATGTTTTCCCAACTAGTTTTGATTTCCTGGGAGGACTCTCACATTTTTACTTGGCTATAGGATGAATAGTGTATGCCTTCCTCTTCTTAAAACTTGGCACATAGGCTATGTTTTAGCTTTCCCTTTTCTCAGCTTTACTTCTCTCTGTTGTGTACTAGTTTTCATCATCGTGCCAAGTGGAACATCATCATCACAATATGAGGGAGAGCTTTCTCTTTATGAGTTCTATGTTATAGAAGAACTAATTTCTATGGTTTCTTCTGCTATAGGAGGGTTCACACTAAGGCCAGCACCAGAGGTTGAAGCACCAAGAGTGGCTTTAGCCATTCTCAATCTTCTGCTAGACCTATGGGGTTGAGGTAACACCCTAGGTTGCAACTACTCAGGTCTAATTTGTTCAACATGTATAAATTATTCCCAATTCATTCTAGATACATCATGTAGAGACTTCTCAACTAGTAATTTAATTAGACAATGGTGGGAAATAGAATTATCCCTACCCTTTCGGGTCTTGAACACCATGATTGAGAGGAGATTGTATAACACATTTGACACATTCATCCTCCTTTTGTACCTCATGTGATTCAAAAGCTTGAAGTGCACTGAATGAAAATTTGATTGCCTACCCTCACAGGTGATTTATTTGATAAGATAAATGTATATTTTCTTCCATGGCTTAGGAAGAGATATTCTCTTTTCACCTTATTTATCTATGCTCAATGGAGGGTCGTTTGGCTCTATAAATTTAGCACTAGCTGATTTGGCATCTCTAGAAATAGGGTAATTTTAACCATTAGCAGGTAATCTTGTAACCTCTTAAATTATTTCCTCAGTTGCCACAACCTCGAACCCTTTTACTGTGGCTTTTCCTTTATAAAATGTCTAGGAAAATTCAAATGCAATGCCTCCATCAAATCCATCTAGCTTCAAGAAGTGATCTAACCATCCATAATTTCTAAATTCAAGTAGGCATTATGCATCCTACAATAAAACATCATGCACCTTGGGTTCATTTCAAATTAACCCACCTCCCATTGTCTATGATTAAACAAATACTCTCTGATTTCCTTCCTACAATTTCTTCTAAAAAATCAAATTCACCTTCCTGCAACACTTGCTAATTTTCTACTTCCAATATCAACTAAAGTTTCCCTTTCTTTTATTTCACCTTTTCACTTGCAACTCAAGATTACGACAGGGCCAATAATGGCAAGAAAAGGAGTGATAAAGGAGAATTATGATGGGAAGAAATGGCGGTTGTAGTTAGTGTCACTTCACACATGCGAGCCGTCCTCTTACTCATATTTCAAATTCACTCATTTTAAATTTTTTGACGTAGCCTAGCATGAATTGGCACATGGGCAATTTATTTGCATCGTTTTCTTCCCCCTCCCCCCCAAACCTAAATTTGGACATGTGTCCACACATGTGAGATGAGAGTGGTGATTTGATAGGGAATAATGACATGTTATGTGAATGTCTATACTGACATACAGTGCTTAAATGAATGCACTTAAAAGATGATTCAAAGATAGCAATTAATGTGCACATACCTGAATGTGTGGATGATTTGTTGCAAAGATCAAGGAGAAAGTATTGTTTTCCTTTTTAGGGAATAAATTGAGAAATTAGAGAAGATGAGTTGGAATGAGGTGAGGTGGAATGAAGTGATGGAAGAGAGAGAAAGGTGGTGATCAATTAGTGGATGGGTGGATGGGAAAAGAAATGTACTCAACGTAAGTGGAAGTCTTTTATATTATGAGAAGTAGATACCTTAATTAGCCATAAGGAGGGACACTAGGTCCACTTCCTAAGTTGCAAGAAGCTGAGGTGTTGAATGCTGGGTGAATTACTACAGGAACTCTTCTTTGGAAGTTGGCTTGTGATATAATCTAAGGTGATGACCATTTACAAGTAACTTGAATATGAAAGGGTCAATGGTAGTAAGCTGAAAAACTCCATTAGGAAAGACCTCAGTGACTTCATATGGTCCTAGCCACCTTGCCTGTAATTTTCCTGCATTGTCCTGATATCTTGAGTCACAAAGTAGGGCCCAATCTCCTAGTTGGAATTTCTTTTCCTTGATAAATTTGTGATGACTCTTGATTCTCTAATTCTACACTACCTCTGTATGGTGCAGGGCTCCTCTTCTTATATCATCCAAAGCATTCAGCTACATGATTTTTTCTATTTGTTCCTTACAAATATCCATCCTCAAATCTACTATAGTCCTAAGAGTATTCAATTTCTTTGTTGGTCACCTCAACTTGGCCATTATCCTGGGGATGATAAGGAGTAGACTTCTTATGCCTTATGTTTTACTCTTTAACTAGTGTTACAACAAGGGTTGATGTGAATTGAGCCCCTTGATCAGTCACTATTTCTTTTAGAACTCCATATCTTGTGAAAATCTTCTCATAAAGAAATTTTGAAACCTTGTTATCTCTTGCATGCTTCATGTCCTTAACTTCTACCCACTTTGTCACATAATTAGTGCATACCAAGATATAAGACTTACCATTTGATGGAGGGTTAATGGGTCCTACAAAATCCAATCCCCACTTGTCAAAGGGAGTGACTAACACCTAAGGGAAAAGTGGCATCTCATCAAATTTAGTTGGTCTGCCCATTCTTTGACATTTATCACATTTTTTGGTATACCTTCCTACATCCTTTTGGAGTGTTGGCCAGTAATATCCTATGTTCAAAATATTCATTGTTGTCCTTGTAGATACATAATTTCCTCCACATGGTTCATTGTGGCATGCATGCAAAATGTCATATGTCTCATCTTCTCTCACACATCTTCTCATGACATGGTCTGGTCCAATATAAAACAAACATCCAACAATCTAGGAGAAAGGAAAGTATTTTTCAATGTGTACCCTTTTCTCTTTTGGAGAGAAGTGAGAAGGGACTCTACATATGACCAAATAATTTGCTATGTTAGCATACAAGAGTGTTTGTATACTAAGGGAGAATAGATGCTCATCAAGGAAAGAGTCATCTATTGGCTAATTATCTTCTGATGTAGTTAGCCTTGAAAAAAAATATGCAATAGCATTGACCTTACCTGACTTATCCACAATGGATATATCAAACTCTTGCATCAACAATAACCATCATTCTACCTATGATCAAAGTTTTATTCATGAGATATCTAATGGCCGCATGATCAATGTGCACAAAGATTTGGTAGCCTATTATGTAATGTCTGAATTTTTTTAGTGCATATATTGTTGCCAATGTTTCTTTCTCTATCACTATATAATTAAATTCATATCCTTATAAATGTTTGCTAACAAAGTAAATGGAATTTTCAACAACTCCTTTCTATCCTAAGACTGCTCCTATGGCATAATTTGATGCATTAGTATGGATGTGGAACAGAATCTCCCAATTAGGTCCTTTGAGTATAGGAGCATGAGTCAAAGCTACCTTCAAGTCAGAAAATGCCTTGTCACAAGCTTCAATCCACTGGAATTCAACATCTTTAGTGAGAAGAGTATACAATGGTGTTTCTACCTTGCTAAAATATTTGATGAAATGTCTATAATATATTGCATGACCCAAGAAAATCCTAACATCCTTCTATTTTGCAGTTGTGGGCAGATTTATGATTACCACAATGTTTGTAGGATCTACTTGAATTCCCTTGTGGGAGATGTAGTGGCCAAGAACTACACCTTCCTACATCATCATGAGGCACTTTTCACTATTTAAGGACAAGTTTTGGCCTTCACATTTTTGTAGGACTCTCCTAACATTTTCCAATGTTTGATTAAAATCAACACCATAAGTGGACAATTCATCCATATAAATTTCCATGTAGTCATGTGAAATGTCTAAGAATATGCTAATGAATTTCCTTTGAATGGTTGTAGGTGCATTGCATAAGCAAAATGGGAGTACTCAGTAGGAATAGGTCTCCCATGGACAGGTAAATGTGGTCTTCCTCTGGTCCTCTGGTGCAATTTGGATCTAGTTCTAGCCATTGAATCTATCTAGAAAAGAAAAGTTTTGCTTTCTTGCAAGTGTGTCAAAAAATTGTCAATGAAGGGTAAGGGAAAGTGGTCCTTCTTGGTGGTAGCATTAAGTTTCCTATAATCAACAAAAAATTGCCATTTCTCTCCTTTTTTGGGCATAATCACTAATGGAGACACCCACTAACTCTGAACTCAAGTAGATAAATCTTGCATCTATTAATTTATGTAGTTCCCCTTTTACAATTTCTCTTAGTGCAAGGTTAATTCTCCTTTGTGGTTGTCTTATTGGGGTGCAATCATCTCTGATGTAAATTTTGTGTATAAAGTTTAGGTTCTAATCCCTTCAAATCATGATAATCCCACACAAATGCATGTTGATGGGTCCTTAATAGGTTTTCCAATAACAATTGTTGTTCTTCACTTAATTTACTACTAACATTGAAATATTTTCCTACCAATATCATGGTTGCTTCATTAACACATGGTACCTTTAGTTCATATGGTAGAAATCTATGGGACACACTTGTTGCCATAGGAAGTCTGTCTACAAGAATAGTGGTTGCAGGAAGAGCAAGCAAAAGTGTCTTGAATAGAGTGGAAAAATGAGAAGATGATGCTTCCTCCACTTCACAATGGTTCAGAATGATATTAATGAATACTTCATCCTCATATTGGAGCAGCATGAAAGAGCTTTTTCCTAACATTATAAGCTACAACCCATAATTAACTTCCTCAGCCTCTTCACCAACATGTGGCCATATGGGATTATCTACATCATAATATGGATAAGGAGGAGGATAAAGAAAAAACTTTTAGTGCTCTTCCCATTTGAAATGGTCATGTCACCTGGCCAACATCCAATGTATGCATCTACAGTTGCTAACCATGGACTTCCAAGAAAAATGAGATACCCACCTAGTGTAGCTTTAGGAGAAAGAATCATAAAGTCTATTGGGTACTCCCAAGAGTCTAAAACTACCACAAGATCCTCCACTACACCATCAAGCTTAAGAATATAGCTATCAGCCAGCTGTAGGACAGTAGGAGTAGATCTCATGCTTACAATGTTTAGTTTCTGTAGGATGTCCTTAGTCATTACATTTATTGCTACCCCTAAATAAATCAGAGCTTTCTTTACTTGGACCCTATTTATAACAACTACTACCACAAGTCTACCTGGGTCATTATACTTGGGAATGGTTATTTTTCCTAGCATGGTCTTAGCTAGTTGTCCCACCACATAAACTATAGTTGGGTCTTTATTTTTTCTACTTGGATTCTTGAGGCATGCTTCCTTGATTTCCTTGTCATAGATTGGAACATCCTTTATGGCCTGAAATAGAGGTATTTGTACACATATATGCTTCAGTTGATCCAGGATATCAAAATTTGTATCCTCCTTTTCTTCCTTCTTCTTGGAAACTTCTTGTCTCTAAGGAAATGGTGGTTCTTGTTTAGTCTGCTTGACTTCGATTGGTTCAATATTCTTAAGTACACTTAGTTGAATGGGATCATTCAGAGGTTCCTCCTCTTCTACAAGAAGCTCAGTGATAATGGGCTTGGAAGGGGTTGGTAGAGTAGTTCTTGAACACAAGTGGATGTAACGTACACTCACAACATATGTAGGGAATTGATTTGAATCAACAGAGTATGCAAGCTATTGTTGTGGTTTTTTATTTGGATTAGGTTTGGGTTGAGGTGGTAGCTGAGTAGGTTTAAATACATTTGAGCTTGGATTAGTAGGTGGAGGAATTATAGTATGTTGTTTGAGCCAAGAAGGTGGTTGCACATAACTAGTTGTCTAGGAAGGTCATTGCTATCCTCCCCTCCATTGATTTGTTTGCTGCCAATTTCCTGGAGGTGGCTGCCAATGCCCTTCAAATTGTTGCCAATTCCCCTAAGGTTTCTACCATTAGAGTGGAGAATTTTGATGATTTGGCCAAGCATTTGAAGGGTTACTCCAAGGCTATGTTGGATATCCTCCATAGCTGGATGGATATGCGGACTACCATTGGTTACCAAATGAATAGGAATTAAAATATGGCCCAATAGAAGATAGTGGATTTGGTGGCATACCTTGTTTTGGAGCCCAAGGATTCCTTTGTGCAACATAGTAGACTTTCTCTTCCTCAATCTAACTTAGTTTGAACTCAAATGGAATTTGCTTGCTTTCAAGATTAGCTACCATCTTGCATCTGTAGTCCCTCTTCTTTTTTTTGTAGTGGGGGAAATACTCTGTCAACATTGCCTTTGCCTCCTCTTGCTTCTTCTTGGTCTAAAATGTATCTAGCTAAGTAGCTGGATTATTTATGATTTCTTGCTTGAATTCTACCAACAAATGAGTAATCTCCTTTCTTGGAACTCCACCATTAGTTGACTTTCCCATGGAAGATTGGTAAGCTCTCCCTTTCTTTTAAGCTTCCCTAAAGTAATCTTGGCATATTTTCATGATATTTTCCCAAGGAACTTGGGAGATATCTCCTCCTCCCATGAGGTCCAAGGCATCAATGTAGCTATCATTGATTCCTCTTAGGAAAAAAACTTTTATGAGTCTTCATTGAGTATATGGTGTGGATATTTTTGTAGGAAAAAAAAAACCTTGCAATATAATGTTCCAAGATTTCATCTTCCTTTTGTTGCATCCTGAAAATATCACCTCCTCTCATGTCGCTACCCCTACAATATTCCTTGTATTTCTCAAGGAATTTTTTTCTTCATATCTTCCCAAGTTTCCATAGTATCTTTGGCTAGGATCATGAACCATCTTAATGTAGCCTCTTTCAGAGTGGTAGGAAATAACTTAAGCCTATGGGCATTGATGGTATAATCATAACTCCTATAGAGTATGTCAAACTCAAACAAAAATATATCAAGATCTTCTATGACAAGTCCATAAAACTTGGGGAGTGTTGAAGTAGGAAAGGGATTCTCAAGCTGATTTTGGTCTTCAAAGGAGACTTAAGATCTAGTTAGTTTAGGAAATGCATCAATGAAGGGGTGTAGATCTTCTTATCTTCATAGGTTATGATATTCAACTAGCTAGAATGGATTAGAATTGTTAGGAAGAAATATCCCATAAGCATCCCTTCTCCTTCCTCTATGCACATGGTATCACTCACTATCAGCTAGCTCACATAAAGAATTGGTAAAGAATAAGGGGGGTCATTTCTTACTAAATGGGTATATACTAAGAACAACTTCTAGAAACACTACAGTAAGAAAAACAGCTAATGACTCCAAATAACTCCCTAGTTTGACACCATCCTTGACAACGACGACAAAAATGTTGGCCTCCTACAATGATTTAATAACTAAGCTCTTACATCCATGATTTAGAGATTGGACATCTACTATTTCAATCATCATGAACGTTCATTTAACTTGTCAATCCAGGGATGTGAACTTGAAATGGGTCAGCTCAGTATGTGCAATAGGGACTCAAAGTAGCCACTTCATTCTATAGCTAAGGAATGCATAATGCTGAAAGTAAATTGCTTAGAAGGGAATACCATAAATTCCAATCATCAATCAACAACTACATCAACTAAATGCATAATAGAAATGAAAATTTGAGAAACAAATAAGGCACTACTCTATCTGCTTTGGGTATAGGAACAATCACAGAAAGAAATTCTAGTGGTTGTAGGAACAGTCGGTGCTAGATTTCTAACTAATTACTAAACAACAAGTAATACTAAGCTAGTACTAAACTAAAAGGATGGATTACTCACCAAGTGGCCCCCCTTGAATAAGTATCCTCAAACTAATGAGAATTCAAATGCTCAAAACTCAAAACTTTATTTTATTCACTATAAATCATGAGTGTAAAGAGTAATGTATTTGTATTACTAAAAACATGAGAGTGCAAGTACAATATCAAATCATGCAACCCCTAAAGAAGGAGCATCAGATATTTATTAATACTATCAACCAACCAAGGTAGTCAACTCCATGACTAGGAGGATGCCATGTAGGGAAAATAGAGAAAGTGGAGTGGCGGTGGTTACGTGTGCATGGAATCTAGTCAGACATGTAGGTCTAAACACATATCTAGCATGGTAGTAACACATGTATCTTCTCAACCAACATTAAATTCCACTACAAGGTAGTTACATTAAGTTTGCATGAGGAATCTTCTACCGTTGACCTCCTTTGACCTTTGAGTGATTCCTTTGTTGGACAATATGGTGCTTGCCCATCTGGTGGTGTCTTCCTCAACTTAGCATCTTTAAATTGAATCTACATTGCAATGTCAGTGCACACAATAACTGCATATCTATAACCACCTAAATGAACATTTATTAACCACATGCAAAATCAATATAGATAATCCACACAATAAAACAATGTCATTAAAATTTTCAGAAATAGGATTAAGCCTAATGTCAATGGTTTGAGGGAAACATTATGAAAATATCAACATTTAAAATCAAATTCCCTGACAACTTCCATCAAATAAACTATAGATTCTGCCCAAAGTTTGACCAAAAACTAGGCTCATCAGAGAGTATGAATTTGCAAATTTCCCTTTTATGCAAGGATGGGGGTCATGATTAAATAAAACATTGAGGAGAAAGATTAAAAATATTAAACTCAGAAATGCAAGTTATAAAATGCATCTAATAGATTAGGCTCAATTTTGATGGAACTAGAAAACAAAATATTGATCTAAGAATGGGAATGTGATTTGTATGATTCATCAAAAGTTCTTTTTCGAAGCTTACTGAGGACTCATTCACCCTATGATGAATGGATCCTAGCTGGGGATGTGTAAAAAATGTTTTTCGGATCTCTTCTACTATTTCTACACTCCCAGATTTCTAAATTTCGTAGTTGAACAACTGGAAATAAATTTTTTAGGTTAGTTTCTATGAAATTGCAAGAATGATGACAACTTTGACAACTTCTACAATTTTGCAATTTTTCTCTTCAAGATATGTTAGACCTAATAACTAAATTTAAGTTATTCTTTTTGGTGGTATTTTAATAATTTGAAATCCATATTGACATGTCAACTTCTATTATTTGAATTTTGGAAAATTAATACTACATAACTATAAATATAAGGTCATTTTAATAAGTTTCATATAAGAAAATTTTATAAGCAAGTGTGATCTAAGAAATCTAAAGTTATCAAGAGAATTTCAAGGCATTCAAGATCATATTTAGTGAAGAATTATCATAGCAATAAAGATCCAATTGTCATGTCAAAGTCTTCTTGCATCATGTATTTTATTAGAGCTAATATGTTGATGTAGAGTTCTTGATCCATTCAAGCATTCAAGGCCTTGTTTCAAATCAATTTTTAGGATCAAGATTTGCATCCATTGAATCCATTTCATGCTAGTTTCACAACTTCATTCCAAGGTTCATTCAAGGGTTTGGTGATTTGTGATGTAGATTTGTTCATTCATCATTCCTTTCATAATATTTTATTTCATTACAATGTTTAATTACCAAAACGGGGTTTGACCAAGGAAACCCACCATTCACTATAAACAAAACATTTTTCCCTCTTGATTTTTTTTTGTACATTTAGGTGGAAGAAATGTTGGAGATCTCTAGAAGAGCAAAGTTGGAGAAGTTGTCAATGTTGCAAAAGTTGTCATCTCATGGGATCTAAATTACCTAATTTATTTTCAAATTTCTAAACTTGAATCTTGGGAAAATTTAGACATTCAAATCTATTGTAGAGGCTCTCAAAATTTATAGACAAACCCTCAACTAAGACCCATTCTCCCTTGGGCGAATGAGTTCCAAGTTAGCTTTAGCATAACACTTTTGGTGACTGGTACATATCATGTTACCCTTCTCTAGTCTATAATTCAATTTCTAGTTGCATTAGTATTGAGATTAATCTATTAGATCCAACTTGCAGATTGCATTTTGGAGTTAGTTTTCTATTTTTAAATTTTCTCCCCAAAGTGTTGTTTAATCAGGAACCCTATCCTTGCAAAAAAGGATATCAATAGATTCACACTTTGATTTGTCTTACCTCAAGGTTGATAGTCCTTTCATTTTTTGGATCTAATTTCCTAATGAATTGAGGAGTAATAGGTCATCTAATTAGCTCATCAACCACCATTTTAATCCCCAAAACCCTATTTTCCTTTATTTCATTTTGGTGAACCCAACTTTTCATCATTGCAATTTTTCAATTTTGGAGTCTATTTTTCAACCTAGATCTAGATCTTCCATTCATTTCATTGCATTGCATCAAATTTAATCTCATTTAGAGTTGCTTATATTTTATTAGCTTTCATTTGATTTAGGGTTTTATAATTGTATTTTTACATTTCTTGAAATCTAAAAAATACAAAAAATATTAGTCATTTTTCAAATCATTTACATAGCATTGCATAATCATTCTTTTACATTTTCAAATTGAAACTAAATTTCAACTCAAATTAGGTCTCCTAGTTTATCATTGTGTCATATTTTTTGTTTGCATTCAACATTCATTTCATAGAAATTTTAAACTGTAACTTACTATTTTAAAACAATATATGAAAACCACTAGAATCAACTCAGAAGTCTATAAAAAACATTTTTAAAAACCCTAACCTAGGACCCATTCACACCTAGTTGAAAGAGTCCCTAATCATTTTAAATTTTTAATTTTTTGGGTATTAAAACATTTGTTTATGCATTCTATTTTGTTTTTACTAGTTTTTTGTTTTAGTTTGCAGAGTTTTTGTTACTTGAAATTGATCATATTTAGATTCATTTGATAGATTTAGTGCATTGTATGAATTAAAAATTGTATTTACAAGACATAATTTCAGGTTGCTAC
Organism: Sequoia sempervirens; assembly: GCA_007258455.2. Lineage (NCBI taxonomy): Eukaryota > Viridiplantae > Streptophyta > Pinopsida > Cupressales > Cupressaceae > Sequoia > Sequoia sempervirens. The sequence continues at coordinate 96,131 of VDFB02172391.1, forward strand.
ATACCATAATTAGAATATTATTTTACAATTTAGAATATAAAAATTGCAGTTACATATTTCTATTCTAGGTCATCTCATTGCATTTTTTCCTTCTTTCCATTTTGAGTCTACATTGAGTTTGTGAAACTCGTATGAGCTTTACAACTTGATGTCATATTAGCAATACTATTTTGAGATGTAGTTTGAGACTCATGTCATCCTGTGGTAGACCATTCACCATGGATATTGTGTTCTTAGGAAATCTTTCACTAATAGTGTTGATAATCAACCCTCTATGGATTATAGCCTTCATACCTCATTTCCAATGACTTCCCTAACTACAAACAAGGTGCATGATGTTAAAAAAATGGTTGCTAATGTACCATAAGAAAATGTAAGATTGCTAAATGAATAATTAAAAATTTGGCAAGAAGTTTTGAGAACTGAACCTATTATTTCTAATTTCATCCCTCTCATAGGGAACATACAAAATATTCTTAAGCATGACCAAGGAATAGAATTTATATGCACCTTATTTTTTCTCATTAACAACAATTTTCCACCTCCTCAACTATCTTTCGATACATGTCCCACGCGAGTAAAGAAAAAAAAAATTCTTATCACTTTGCTACTTCTAACACATCCTTTTTCTAAAAATGTAAAGGACATGCAATTAGAAGATAAAAGTGATGACCAAACAATTATCAAACCAAAAATGAAGCTGAAATTGCATGCACATCAAAAATCTCAGCTATAAGAGATATATGATTATCCTAAATCCTTTGATGACCTACTAAAGGTATCCAAGATTGAGAAGGCCTTTTAGAATCTTTTACGTTGGGATTAATCCACTTATCGCCTAAATGCGAAAAATAAACTAAAAATTAAAGACATCAAAATAGAACATATTTTCCCTATGATAGACTCTTTAGACATCACATTGATAATTTTAATCCTTTAAAAGGATTATTGATGAAATTTACATCCCCTAGGGATCCATCTTGACTTAAAGCATGTGCTTTGCTCCTTCCCATTAAATAGTCGTAGGATAATAGCATGCTCACTATTACATGTTTAACATTCATTTCAAATCATTTTCTTTATTGCAAGGAGCTCATTCTCATCATTTATCTTGGATCATCCTTGTTTTTCACTTAGTGGGGGAAAGAGGTTAGATAGCTAGCTTTTTCCTAGTTTTGACACTTGATATTTTTCCTTTGGCTAGTTGTCTACCTTTCATATATAATGAAAAAGATTGGGATGTAGATGACCTACTATAGGTTGACTCACATGTTCCATACTAGTCTTTTGGTTTGTTTTATTCTACATGTTTCTTTCTATGATTGCATCTGCATAATGTGATCCCCCATACTATTTTTTTTTATGTATCTCTCTCTTCATGTGCATTCCTCTAAATGTATCTACATCCTTCTATCTATCATAAACATTTATGTTTTCTTGTGTCTTTTTTTTTTCATTTTAGGGATTTTACAAGTCTTTTAGACATTTAGGTCTCTTCCATCTTACTAAAAATATTTTCCTTTGTTTTCACTCTCTATGTGTCATTCTTCCTATTCTTTGAGTATTTAAGGAATGATTATGTTTTTGAGCTTTATAACAACATTTGTAGCAAAGATATACTGACCCCAAATCCATAGATCCATTATATATTTTCATTTTGGAGGCTACCCCTCCCTCTCTCTTTTCCATGTGTAGCTTCATTGGGGAACATATGACTTGGCATAGGGCTCTAACCAAGATCTCATGTCTTCTTCATTGGCTACTTTAAAGAAAGTTGCTCCCAAAAATGATGCTAGAAATTTATTTAAATCAGGGCATACATTGGCATTCCTCATGGATTTTTTGTGCAATTTTCTTTCTTCTTGTGATGCTTCCTTTTCATGGTGATGTCATTAGGTTTTATGTCCTCTCAAAGCATTCCCTATGTTGTGATTCTCTTATCCTAGACTTTTTTTCTCTTAGAGACATTACAAATGATCCCTAAGAAGAGACCTTACATGAAGTAAGAAAGATCCCTTTGAAAAAACCTTTAATTTTTGTTCATAAGTATTTAGCATAATATAAATTGTTAACCTTGTAAATATTGAACCCCTCTTCAAGGCCACCAAGTACAACACACTTTACATGCCAGGGGAGCCTTTCCCTTATTCAGAGGCGCTTAACATAATATAGTTGGTTAAGCCTTATGAAACCCGAAGCCTTAGTTTTGTGGCAACCTATCAAAGTTTCATAGTGATAGCTTAAGTATAGTTAGTACAGTGAGAGCTTGTCGAATTGGTATGAATTTCTCACTAAGCCAGTTTCCTAGAGGCTCACCTAGTGGATGGCTTGAAGTTCTATTAGCCCATGGTAAGTGTGCAGATTTTTTGCATAGTGGACATCTAGTTCTTCTTGCAAACATTTGTGGACAAACAACTGAGAGGTGTTCCACACCATGTTGGACAGTCGAGGCTTGATCCACCTCCCTTTTCCTCTATACTTTTATGTTGTATGATTGAGTATCTTTGTCATTGTTGCATACACACTTTTCTTGAATGTCTACTTTAGCGTGAGTTTTGCATAGGGTAATCCTCTCATTAAAGTGGGTTCTAACTATAGCGTACGAAAATGTATCCCTTTAGATTTTGACACTTAATTTGGAAATTAATATTAAAATAAACTTAATTATGCCTTAATTTACTATTTTAATATGTATTTTTCATAGTCACATGATGTTTAGGGTCCTATTAAGTAAAATGGACTTAATTTTGCATTATTTTTAGTGTAGAGTGTACCTCTTTAAACTTTCACACTTATCAAGGGATCCCTTAATTAATTGAGGTTAATTTTCCTTAATTGTCTCCTTTAATTTAAATACCAACCCAATTAATCACATTTTCCAAAGAGGAAACCCAACATTCATTAATTCCTAAACATAATTTAGTTCTCATTATGAAATTTGTGTCTTAGGTGAGTGAGCCAAGACCGATTCGCCCATGGAAAATGGTTACTCACTTAGACCTAGGACGTAAATTTAAATTATGTTTTTGGATACATTTTAGCAATTTCAAATCCATATTCACAAGTTAGATTGTGTTATTTGAATTTTTAAAAATTAATGTTACATACTTATAAGTATAATTTCATTTCACTAAGTTTCATCTAAGAATTTTTTATGAGCAAGTGTTATCTAAGAAATGTAGAGTTATGAAGAGCATTTCAATGCATTCAAGAGAATATTTAGTAAAGAATTATTGTAGCAATCAAGATTCATTTTTCATCTTGAATCCTTCTTACATCATGCATGTTATTGGAGCTAATATGTTGATGTAGAGTTTATGATCCATTTAAGCTTTCAAATAATTTTTTTAATCAAGTTTCAAGATCAAGATCCACATCTATTAAAGCCATTTCATGCCAGTTATAGACCTTCATTCCAAGTTTCATTAAATGGTTTGGTGAATTGTGACAGATTTTTTCATTCATCATTCCTTTCATGTTGTTTTGTTTCATTACAAGGTTTAATTTTCAAAATGAGGTTTGACCAAGAAAAACCCCCCTCTCACCATAAAAAAAAAAAAATCCTCTTGATTTGTGTTTGTGAATTTAGGTTGAAGAAATCATGGAGATGTCTTGAAGAGTGAAATTAGAGAAGCTATCAAAGTTACAAAAGTTGCAATAAAATTTTTCATCTCATGGAAACTCAATTACATAATTTATTTATTTCTTTTCAAACCTAGAATTTTGGAAAAATGAGAGATTCAAATCTATTGTAGAGGCTCCTAAAAGTTGTAGACAAACCCTAAACCAAGATGCATTTTCCCCTAGGTGAATGAGTCATAGGCCAGCTTCAACAGAGCACTTATGGTGATTGATGTACATCATATTACCCTTTGTTAATCTATAATTCAATTTTTTGTCCCATCAGTATTGAGACTTATCTAATAGATCTAAGTTGTAGATTGCATTTAGAGTTAGTTTGTTATTTTTAATCTCTCTCCCCAAAGTGTTGTTTAAACAAGACCCCCATCCTTGCAAAAGAAGGAAATAAAAAAATTCACACTTTCACATGACTCACCTCAAAGTTTATAGTCCTTTCATTTTGTGGATCTCATTTAGTAATGAAATTAAGAAGAATAGGTCACCTAATTAGCTTATTGACCACCATTTGATTCTCCAAAATTCTATTTTCCTTCATTTTAAGTTGTTTTTTTTCCCTTATTCACTCTCTTCTAGCAACTTCTTCAAAAAAAACTTTTATAGTTTTTGTGCTTATGACTCACCTAACTATATTTCCTAATATAATACATTATTAGTGCTAGAATTAGAACCTTCAAACTCACGCTATCCTACGATCCTTGCTCACTCTAGCCTTCTAGAATAATTATGTACTGAATTAATAGGGAATAGGTGAAATGGGTTTCTAAGTTAAAACTACTATATAATATACACTCAAATACTTTAAAAAAGTAGAATTTAAAATTATAAGAGTATAAAAATAAGTGTTAGAATTTTGAGTGACTAGTCATTATTTCCTAACATCAAATCTCCCACTTAAACCAAGAATAATAAAACTTTTCCCCTAATGTATAAAACCAAAAATGATAAAGCTCTAATGTTAAATGAATTAAAGTAGAGGTGTGGAAGCAATTCATAAAGTAATATATGAGGACATAAGTGTCTAGAGAAAAATTAATCTTATAATTGAAAATAAGTGAAAAAAGATAAAAACATATAATAATAATGTTTATGGGAGAGTCCTTAAATGGAATGAAAATATTCCACACTCCAAAGAACAAAATAATTTTATTATCAGAAATTCCAAACAAATGTGAAATAATAAATAGTTTTGTTCCCTTATAAGAGTATCACTAACATGTAAATGTTGAATAATTATTAAAATATAATGGAACCTCTAAATATACTATGCATATGTGAACCTAATGATCAACTAAATATGTACAACTTGAAGCACAAAGTTTTGTTTACTAATGTATCAATAGAAAAAGTAGCCCTTTTCCTTACCTAATTTGGGAATAATTAATGTTAAAATGAACTTAAAGCCACCTTAGTCTAGTGTTGTGATGTGTTTTACACATTCACACTAGGTCTTGGGCTCTTTTTTAAGCTAAATAAACCTAAATTTTCCTTAATTTAGTCTTGTAAATTATATTCATTTACACCTTCACAACAAATTTATGACCCTTGGACCTAATGTTTCCCTCATCTATGTCATAATTTTTTGTACACATTCACATTGGATTTAGGGCCCTTTTAAGCTAAATAGACCTAATTTTTCCCTAATTTGATGTTGTAAAGTATATTTATTTACACTTTCACATTGATTTTTAGGCTCTATTGCACTTAAGACCTTTATATTGTCATTAATAGGCCCCTAAGACCCTATATTATGCATACCAAGACTTATTTCAACCAAAATCCTGATAAGATCAACAAATAAACTTAATTTCTCAACTCCTCAACATTTTCTCTCTTTAAAGGTCCTCTAGGACCCATATGCCACCTTGAGTGTATGATTCCCACCTAGGTGGGATCCATATGCCAGGGGTGTTGTATGAGCCCCATTTGGCACCTTTTTAGGGTTTTCTAGAAGAAATTAGGGTTTTAAATTCAAATTTTATTAATGTCGGCCTCTAGGAACTAATAAATGGTAACTTGGATGGATTGCTTATATAAAAAGGTTTCAAATCATTATTTCACTAATCCTTCATGATACCAATCAATCAGTCAAGATTTAAGCATTACAAGACTTTGTAAGATAATCAAGATAGTTTACAAGAGCATTTCTAAGGAATTCAAGGACAAATTTCTTCATCAATTATTGTAGAAATTTAGGATCCATCATCATGTCAAGATTATCAAGCATGAAGGGTTTTGTTGAGCTAGTGTTGTGATGTAGCAGTTAAGATTCAATTGCAAGAATTATTCCATATCCATATTCAAGATCTAGATCTACATTCTTCATGGCCACTTCACCTTAGATCACAGATTTATAAGAAATCATTCATGGTACCCTTGTTCAAGTTTCATGTTTCATGTCCTTATTTCATTATCTTATCATTTGGTTTAATTACCTAAAATGGGCTTGACCAAGGGAAACCCCTATTCACTAACAATAAAAAAAAAATTCTTCTCTTTACATGTGTAATTAAAAATCTAGGTACCTTAGAGATGAAGGATCTTTGAAGATTAGGTTATAAGCTTCAAGTAAGTTGCTCGATTTGTATTCTCAATTGCAAGGTAACAAAAATTCTTCTACATATCTAAAATCAAGGTTTAAAATTAGGAAACAAAGTGTACAAGAAAGAGAATAGATTGTTGAGTAGAATCAAATCTTAGTCCTTTGAAAAATCCTATTGGGAATGATACACCAAATCTTGCATATGAGCTCCAACATTGCCAATTTTCATGGCTCTAGGAGATTTAGATTAAGCACTATCAAATTCTAGTTTTGGATTAGTAAACCCTATTTGGGACTAAATCATCTAGGCTGGCATATGAGTCCTAGTCAACATCAAAATTAGTATTTTTTTAGGTCCTAATCCAAGCCTCTATAGGTTTCTAGGTGCACAATTTTGATTTTAAAATTTCTATTCTAATTTACTTGCATTTCTAGGCCACTTGATTAGGTCTTGCATATCATTAAGTTTCATAATTAGGTCTTGTATTTCATTAGTCTTTGCAAGCCCTAGCTTGGTGGTGAACCCTTCTTTAGTAATTAAGCATACCCTAGGATACCTTATTGCAAGATCTCTTTCCCCTAGTTCATCCTTGGATTGAGATTTCTAAGGCTTCCTTGAATGTGGAGTGTAGAATATTGTTGTTCTATGTCCTAAAACCTAGTGAAAAAAAATTTATATCTTACATTTTTGTGAATGTGCATTTAAAACACCTTAATTTTGATTTGGAGTTCATCATCCTTGATAAAACACCTAAAAAAATTCATGTTCCATCTAAAAATTCTATAAAATTTGGGTTAGATCTATCTCTCTCAGCTTAGGGTTTTGTCTACTATCAGTATTTTAGGGTTTTATGTTATCTAGAACCCTTTTTAAAAACCCCTTGAGCTTGTATCCTTGCCAAACTTCTAATTCTTCATTAACTCCTTACTACTAGTTCCCAGTCTTTTAAATTAAAACTTATTCCATTAGAACCCATGAAATTATATACCCCTTGGTTTAGGTTTGTTAGTCATCATGTGTTTTACCATTATTTTAATATTTATTAATTCAAGTGAAATATTTCCCATCACAATTGCTTAATCCCATGGGTCTTGGTTTGGTCAACCTAGTTAAATCTCCTTCAAACTAATGTTATTGGTATGTGTAGATATTTGGTTCTATATCTGATTCATTTTCCATTATTTTATTCAAATGAGTTGGTGAGCGCAAGCCATGTGCCTTTTATACTAGTGGTTCCAGGTTCCTTTGAATGATCTACAATAGACATTGAAATGACATCAATGGTGGTTTTTGGGTGATGTGGTTTCATCTTGGCGACTCCCCACCACCCTGTCCATTTTTGTTTTGTATTTAAAAAATTTTAGGGGTTATTAGGCAAATTAACACATGTTACCTTTTGGAGGGGCCTACTTGGCTTGGATGACAGTGAATGTTGCTATGGAGTTGGAATCTATGGTTGATAGTAGGTGACGTGGGTCAATCCTTACTTCTCCTCACTATCACATGAGTGTCCCACCCTTGTTTCCTAGTTCTCAATGTGGACACATATGATTGCCACATGGAATAACTTAGAGGGTGTGGAAGACATTGGAGTAATGACAAATATTAAAAATATATTTTAGCATGGGGCATGGATAATAAGGTGTGAAATACTAAAAGGATATATATGGCATGTGTTTTAGTGACATCTGATATCTTCTAATATGGATCATTGATTATGTAAAAAGAATAAGGCCACAGGAAACTGGTCTTGGATTAAGGTGTGAGTATATCAAAGTTGTGAGATTTAATCTTAGCCCTTCCCTGTCTCCCTGCTAATGAAAGTTATGCATAGGTTAAGACTCATGAGGGTGAGGGAAAGAGGACATATGGATTTTGGTTTCAATGAAAAAGAAATGGTGGATCCCACGAATCATCAGCAAGTGGCTCCACGTGTATTATTATTATTTGATAAATAATGCGGCTACATAAAGTCAAGTTTTCTAAATTAGGTTGACTTAATATAGATCATCCATCAACTAACACACCTATGTGATCAATGGTTGGCACTCAAATTTTAGTTTGAAGGAAAGTGAGTTGTTATGGTTCACGCAAGCAAGCCTTAATAGTAGAAAGGATGTCAAGCTACTAAAGCATGAGGTTGCATAACTATTAAAAACTGTCTTAAAAATATAATTGAACATTGTGAAAGATATTCTACATACTTGGAGAGCTCATGTGATTTTTAGGCTTTTCTAAAGTTGATGCTAGGGTTATCAATCTGCAAAAAAATAGTAAGAAAATTACTACCTCCCCATCAAAATTATTGATAAATTGTGGTCTCCAATCCTTTGAATCAATTAGGGTCTTCTTGGTTCTGCATTTTAAGGTTTGACATCATTAAAAATAATTTGCTAATCTTGCATTGTTATAATTCATTTCAAACCCTTACCTGACGTATAAGTCTTGTTCCAAGAAACTAGAATCCATACTTTGTAATACTTATGCATCATGTCTCCCAAAGCAAAATCAAAAGCATCTCCATCTAAAGGGGAAATCTATGTTCCCAAAAAACTTTTTAGTAAAGACCTTATTGACTAGTTGGCACCCTTGACTAGAGAAAAGTAGAAGGGTTAACTAATTCTCTAAGGTCCATAAGTAGTTTAGGGATTTATTGAAAAAAATAGTTCTATTAGGGATTCCAGATTACCTTGCACTAGGTGGGAATTATTTTTTGGTTGGTACAAAAATAGAAACGTCAGTATTCCAGTTGGTAACCCCTTGAATCATGACCTAGGGATGTTGATTTGCTTAAAGTAGTAGCCACCAATTATGATCTAGTTACAAGGACTGTAAGGACATATGATGGGAAGTAAATGGCTTAAATCACCAAGGATGAAAATGCTCATCTTCAAACTCACTAGGTGGAGTGATGAAATGCCTAAAATTGATGAAAACATCTTTATGGGGGAATATGATAAGACTAAGATTGCATTTAGATTCCACATACTCAAATTATTTAGCAAAAATTAGGGGTTGCAGGACTACATTGGGGCCATTTTATAGGATTGTTTTCTTGTTAGTTACTTTTTTCCCTACTTCAAAATATTTTTTTACTCCATTTTCCAAATAATTGGCTATGATCCTATCATAGGAATGCCTATGGCATGGATGTATATGGTATCCCACATTCAACACCCCCGATATTGCATAGTATGACTCTATAAGGTTTCTTGTAGAAATAATTCATGAGTGTTTGATAAGATTGAAGAAAGGTGTAGATGGAGTAAGTTTTAGTTGGTACTCACTATTAATGCATATGTTTCAATTGAAAGATGAATCTTACTTTTAGAAAAATATGACTTTCTATAAGATGGATGGTACCTTGGAGTAGCATGTTTAGTGTTGGACTACTGTCCTTTATAAGGATGATAAGACATATGACTATGTGAAATTTTAGAACTTGTTTGCTTCATAATTAAAGAGAGCCCTGGTTATGAATGCACCTAGAATTCCCAAGGACCTGCACGACTTCTTAAGACCCAAGGAAAGAAGGCATGAGTTGGGAGTTGATCATAATTGGGGAGATGCTATCCCATATATTGCTTACACTATTTTAAGATTGTATGGTTCCACTATTGTACCTCACCTCCTACTAAAATGTGTTCTGAAGATAATTGGTTTCCTTGTATTAATATGGCAATTGGGAAGTATGGAAAACAAACATTTGTTGAACCAAGGAAAAGAAACATTTTTCCTTCATACACATGCTTCTATGATTTTGTTATGACAAAGGGAGATTGGAATAAGATATTTGATATACACATGCAAACAGTAGTGGAGAGGATCATTGATGATCCCAAAGCTTTCATGGCCTAGTTAAAGGAAAGAAACAAGAGTTACAAATTTTTGCACATTTTCCAATTCTCGAGGTTGTGATAAGAAATGTGTTTGAACTTTTTGAACAAGAAATAAGAAAAGAAGGATGGATTTATTTCAATAAAATGGAGAGAAAGATAAAGGAGATAAAACTTGACTTCATTTTTCTACAAATTGAAAATATAATGTAGAAGGTGGAACATGTATCTCATAATTTTGAGACAATTGCGGGCCACCATAAAAGTGAAGGGATGATTCAAGATAAGGGGAGATACCCTATTGAAGAAGAATAGGGTGGGGGATAAATCCTTGTTATGGAAGAGAAATCTACATCTCAGGCCCTTGGGAAACCAAAAATAAAGTTATTTATAAGGAGAAAGAGTAAGGAAAAGAAAAATCATGCAATTACCACTCCCTCCCAATGAGAGGAGCAAAGGCTTCTTTCTCCTATGCCACAAATACCACCACCATATCATCCAAGGCCAACAAGACATAAAATTGTGGATGTTGATGCTTAACCACTACATGCTTGACCACCAAAGGAGCCACCATTAAAGAAAAAAAAGGTTGTGAAACATAGAAAATAGAGTACTCTCTCTTCACTTCTAGGGTTTTGGACCTAAAAGGGGAGAGGTTAATTTCAATCTTTTGCTCAAGAAAAATCCATTCAGATTTCAATGAAAATGAGATTGGAATCTAACAAAGGGAAGGTTCTTGGGAAATGATAACAATAAATAAGGGTTCACCACCAAATGTAAATTTTGAAAATGCAAGATGTTTGAAAACACATTGTAACATGCAAAATGACCTAGAAAATGACTTAGAAATGCGAATAAAACAAAATAGAAAGCTATGAAATAGAAAGTGTGCACCTAGAAATGCATTGGAGACTTGAAACAACTCTAAAATTCTAGAAATGTTGATTTTTAACCTTAGTGGGTCTCATTCACCATTCTGGGTGAATCAGTCCTAGTTCTAGAAAACTACTCTAAAGCTTGTTTTAGCCAAGTGGGTACCAAAATCCACAAAAATATATGAAAAAAAAGGACAGTGGAACTCATTTTCCACTAATGGTGAATTCAAGTCTACTTTGAATTTTTTGGATACCCAGAAGTGGAATCTGTAGCTCTCAGTTTGCCTAATCTATACCTCTAGGTGTTCAGATCTGAAACCCTACCTTTTAGAAATATAAGTGACACTTTTTGATGATTTTGACCTTGAAATTAGGGAGATGACTCTAACAAGTTTGTAACCTATTCTTCAATCATCTCCAAGCCTTCAAAGCGTATAGATCTACAATCACACAAAGAGAGAAAGAAAATGTTGATTGTTAAGGAAGAGGGGTTTCCCTTGGTTAAACCCCTTTTAGGTAATTAAACCATAATGATGAAGTAAGATAATGAAGCATGAAAATGGAGTAGTGCAATTAGGAACTTTCCATGATGATGTATCTTGAATTATTGCAACAATGGGTGAAGAATCTTCCCTTGACTAGCATATAATTGATCTTGAAAGTAATCTTGATGACCTTGTGAAGACTTGAAGTGCTTAACTCTTGAATTGATGGCATGAATGGATGATTGATAGATAGAACAAGGGTTAGAGATCTCTTTTATATAGTCAAGGAACTCAAATGGTCATTAATTTGATCCCCAAGGCTGACATTGAAGAAAATTAAACTTAAAACCCAATTTTTCCTACTCAAACTTTGAAAATAGATGAAATGGGACTCATTCACCATCTTGGGTGAATGAGTCCCACCTAGATGGGAATCATTCAACCAAAGTGGTGAATGGTTCCCACAGGGGCTATTTTGCTTGCTAGAATGTCATGGAATGCATAAATTAAGTTTATATGTTGATTTATTTGGGTTTTTTTAATCAAAATATGCCTTGGGATGCACAATATAGGTCATATGGGCCTATTAATGATATAAAGGTTTACAAGGGATATGGACACAAAGTTCAATATGAAAGTTTGATTACAACATCAAAATGAGGTACATAGCCTATAAAGGTACAAGGTCCAATGTGAATGTGTAAAACAAATTACAACACTAGATTAAAACCAGGTTTAATTTACATGCCTTCTAAATTAATGTGAAAATACAATTAAATACATTTTATAACACTAAATTAAGGGGGAAAATGGTCCATTATACTCAAATGCTTAATAAAAGTTTAGAAAAGTGTGAAATTCATTTACAACACCTTTAAAATACATGCATTTTATTTAGTTTGCAAGGGCCCAAGACCTAATGTGGATGTTTAAAACACCTCACAACACTAGATCAAGACAATGTTAAGTTCAACTTATTATCTTGAAT
>VDFB02172391.1:108596-143949 GCA_007258455.2 Sequoia sempervirens
CTATGAGTCATGAATAAATATAATCAAGGATTATTTTGTTCATCTCCATTGCTTATTAGTCGATGTATAATTTCATTACAACTTGTTATTTCAATGAATTAATGTAGATGCATGAGTGAGATTGTTAGCTTATATGGATTAACTATTAGGATATATTTAAGAAATGGTGGTCAAGAATGTAATGAGGAAGTGTTGTAATATAGTTTTTTTGAAGCTTATATGCTACTATGTGTTGAGTTGTTATCTGGTTGCATAGGTTAATATGTACTCCATGTTTATGATAAGGGATTGGTTTAGTTAGGGTATTCATAATTTACTTTTTGGGTTAATGCATTAGGGAATCACTCTCCATTTAAAAACCTTTCAAATTAATTACCATTGTAGTTACATTGAGTTTCACTTTTCTCATGCTCAAAGTGTAGTGTATTGCTAAAGGAGTTGCTAACTATTTCAAGGAATTACGTTGATGATTGGTTATATGAGAATTATCTATTGTTTACAATGTATTTGAAATATTAATTACACATGTTCTTGAATATGCATTGTGAGATCACCCTCCCAGGTTTCACAAAGCCCAAACTGTAGGAGTAAATGTTTTACAGAATTTACTCATTCATTGACCAATCCCTTTAGATTACTAAATATTGGAAATGGAAAAATCCATAGGTAATTATGAAGACCAACTTGGTTCTTAGAAAACACCCAACATATTGGTGAATCTACTAGGGATTTTCTAAGTCCAAAGTCTCTAGTTCAGATCTGGTATAGTTAGAGTCAAGTATTATATTATTCTTCACTATTGAAGTATAATTGGTTCAAATGTATAGCACATAAGCTATGTTTGGTCTTATATGTTAGGCCCTGGTTAATTATGTTTCTTTTTGTTAGGTTATGTTCAAAATATTTTCTAAAACTACAATTACCAAGTTGAAGTGCAATCACTTCCTATTTCCCAACATTCTAGGTGGAGACTTTGAGGCCTCACATACTAGTGTAAAGATAAAATCTCAAAGAGAATGTGGCAAGAAGGATTTTGAAATACTATTTGACACTATAAAGAAGACCTAAAGCTACATGAAGAAGCATCCAAATTAGAAGCTAGAGCCCAAGCTTGTGAAGGACAAGGAACCAACATGTGTGAAGAAAACTACTAAATCAGGTAAGTCTATGGAATCCCTTGTTGAAGCATCTCCTACTTTTAATAATGAAGTAAATAGTGTAAATATCTCAAGAGAAGCACAAGAAGATGAAGAGCCTAATGTAGATCAAGGGATTTTTCCTATTGAGCAGGTATTTGACAATAAATTTGATGTGTCAAGAGAGGAGGATAGGTGGAAGTTTTAGGATAAAAATAAGAAGTGCTTAGAATCTCTAACCCCTGGTGTTGGATCTATCTTTAATAGATAGAATTTCCAGCCAAGGAGTGAATCTCCTAATTTAGAAGTGCATACTCCCCTTGAGGAAGACCCAGTTGATCAAGCCTATTATACTCCCTTGCCTAGTGAAGCTAGAAATATCTTAGACAATGAAGAGGAAATAGACAAAGACATGCAAGCCTTAGAAGAAGAAGAGAATAGATAGAAGGGGTTTTAAGAGAAGCACGATAGGACTAGAGCTAAGGAACTTGAGAGAGATGCTTAAAAATAAGAAATAGAGAAGATGAGAGAAGATGCTACTAGGAAAAAATCCTTTGCTAAAAATTTCTCCAAGTTGACTATTGGGATTACCCCTCAAATTCCTAAAGTAATCTTCTAGATGGGAACCTCTACTACTAATTCCTATAACACATTTTTTGCAACTTACAAAGCCTCATATCCTTCCACTACTACTAATAAATCATCATTTATAGATCATGGGAAGAATCCCATTGATTGGACAAAGAAGACTACCTTCAATACATTCAAAACCACCACCAATAATGAAAAAATTGATCCTACTCCATCCACTACACCCCCAAATATTGAGATCTTTAAATTACAATTAGAAAATGATAAAGTGCAATAAGATTTGAAGAAAGCTGAAATAGAAGTTGATAAGGTAGAAATAGCTAGAAAGATTGTTTTTCATAAAATTTCCAACTCTAGAAGCTTCAAGCTCTGGACATAATGATAGTGAGTCACAAAATAAGTATGAAGGACACACTACTAGTGGAGGTGGTGGTGGAGATCAGGGTGTAGGAGGTGGAGGAAATAATAGAAATAAGAACTCATATCCTAAAGATGAAGAGGAGAACAAGAAGGAAGGTGGTGGTAATGATGGAAGTGGAAAGGGTAAGGATAGAAATGAATCTGACAACCAAAAGGATGATGAGCCTAGAAATTATTAGAGCGATAGAAACACTAGATACCACTACAAGTAGAAAGGTATTAGCAATTGTGTTTTACTAGAATACCTAAATATCCTAACCCATTTCCTAAATATTTTAGGCCTGATTTAGTTAGATTCACTGGAAATAATGTCATGAGTGGTGAAGATAATCTCAAAGCCTTTGCCAAAATTATGGATGAATTTGAGTTAGAATCATAGGATGTCATGATGAAATTATTCATGTAGTCCCTGACTGAGGATGTCATGGAATGGTATCGAAGTTTTCCTATTGAAAGTATTGGCTCTTTGGAAGAATTTAAAATTATGTTTAGAGAGAAATATGGTGATAAGATAGATTCAAGGTATTTTTTGAATCAGTTCTATAACATTGATAAAGGTTCCAATGTGTCTGTCACTGACTTTATTACGAGGTTCCAAAAGGATATGAAGAGATTTCCTCCTATTTACAATTGAATGAAAATGTGTGCTTGGTAAATTACTGTAATTCTTTTGATGTGAAGATTAGCTACCACTTGCTTGATAAGAATACTAAAACATTGAGGGAGGCTTACAAGGTGGCTATACATATTGATAACATTAGGTGAGCAACTAGTAAAGTTGGAAGAAGAGATGATGCAAACATTCATAGAAATCCAGAAAAGGAGGATAACATTTCTAGCGTTAAAGGAGGCACTCTTGAAGATAAAATTGACAAGTTCATCTAACAATGAATGTTCATGTGATATTGAGTCTCGTGAGATGGATGTAGATGACCAAAGGAAATTTTTTGGTACATATCACCAGAAAATTCTTTCTGATGGGGATATTGACAATGATAATGAGGTATATATAATTTGGAAGAAATTGAAGGTGTTGTGTCCCTGAGAAGACCTTCAAATGAAGAGATTGTGATATATATTATGGTTGTAGTTTCCCAAGCAAGAGTTTCATATCACCTAAGGAATAGAATAGTAAATGGTGAACAAGGTAGTTCTACAGGTCTTTTCATCAAGGAGAAAAATGCCAAAGGTAAAGAGTAGAAATATGATAAGAGTAGGGGAGATAAGATTTGGTCTAAGAAGATAGAAAAACCAAATACAGATGCAGAGCTCAAGTACCCTACTATGAAAACAAATGCACAAAGAAAAAATCATGAAGTTGTGAGAAAAGATGTCAAACCCAGAGCTAAGGTAACCAAAAATAAATGGAAGGAAAGAAACAAAAAATAAGGTATGCTCCCAATTGAATTACATAAGTACACTCCTATTGATATATTTCAATTACTTATCCAAGTAAAATTATTTGTTCCCCTTCTTGAGATGATGAGAATAGATGAACACAAACAAAAGGAAGTAGACCTTATCAATGGTGCTACTATAGCCTATAATTATTTAGTGGTGCCCACTCCACCCAAGGTGAGTGAAAATGATAAGAAAGACAAAGAAGTTTAGGCAGTAGTCATTGAGATCTCTCATATCTTTCTAGGAATTCTAGTAGCTTCTTGTCCTAGACAGATAGATCCATTCTTCCTCATGTTGATTCTTGATGGAAATTGTTTGAAAAAACTATATTATTGATTTTGGAGCATGCAACAATATCATGCTAGCCAAAATCATGGAGGCATTAGGACTGCAAGTTGATAGCACTTATGGAAAGTTCTATATTACGAATTCAAGAGAAGTCATTGTTACTGGTGTGATAAATGAACTTCCTTATAAACTAGCAGCCTATCAAGACATAATTAAAATGAGTGTTGTGGTAATAGATATCCCACCCAATTATGGAATGTTGTTTTCTAGGAAATGGAGTGCATCCATGGGAGGTAGTATACAGTCTAACATGTCTTATGTCACCTTCCCTATTAATGGTAAGGATGTGCAAGAAGTAAAAGAGCCGAAGGTACCACATATGCCAGAACATGCTCTTCAAGATGATATAATTCTCTTTATAGACACTAATATCAGTGACTTCAAGGTGAAAGAAGTACCAAGAGAAACTAATAGGATCTGGGTATGTGGAGGATCATCACAGGAAAAATAGGCCCTTAAGTGGTAAAAATTTTAGAAAAATTAGAGTTAGGAAACTTGACGTAAAAATTTGAATAAGTTATCTATATTATTTCAAAAATATGTAACAATAGAATTTGTATAAAATTGAATGTAGTTTCTAAACTACTAGGTTTGTTTTAAAAAAAAATCTGTTTGGTGAAAATTTGAAATTCCAATGCAGTAGTACTTAAATTTCAAGGAAAATATAAGAAGTAGGTGTTTGTCTGACTACCATAACCAAAATAAAATAATAATATTTTTTTATAAGATTTTAGATATAAGTAGAGGACTAATGTCTCGATGTGATGCATAAATTTTTGTAATTTTTTTCCAAATAAATAATTAATTATGAATTTTTTATTATAACTTCTAAAAAATATAAAAAACTTGTATGTCTTACCATCTTAACTTAGTCAAAACTTCATGAAATTCAATTTTTCTCTTTTTAATCCTATAGTATGTGAAGCATAGAATGTAACAAATGTTTTGGATAGAAAAAATGTGATACTATTTGAAAGCTATAATTTTTTTTCAATCAACCTATCAATCAAGACTTTAGTTGTAATTCAAATTGAAAATGAAAAATAATTACTTATTAAATTCAAAGTAAAGAATAATTTTGTAACACCCACCGTGCAAGCCCCAAAGAACAAACAAATAAAGAACGCAAATATTTTTTTTTAAGGAAAGATAAATAATCAACATACCAAATATTAAATGATCATATACATACTCATATACTTCATTCCATTTAAACACAAATAACAAAATTGACTATGTTCTTTGGGGCACACGAGGTCACATCGAAAAAGACATTGCTAAACATCAACTTATAAGATATCAAAAGGAATTAATAATGACAAAATTAGATATGTATAAATACATAGATTTCATCACAAGATAAAACCATGAGAAATTACATAACCAAACAAAGATAAAAAGTTGATAACTACATTACAACATCTTTCAAATTTTACATCGTATTAATATAGTTACAACATGAATCCCAAACATGTGGGATGAATGCAATATACAAGATTATCAAAATGTAAAGAGATCAACTGGAACAAATATTCAACTAGAAGAGACTGAGCCAAGAACGCTGATGGGGAACCCAACGGTGTGCTGAGCACGTTCCACCCCACCACCCCCATGCTAAGAGGTGACAGAGAAGTAACTCCAACCAACAATGTCAACTGACCAAAACTGACGTACAAGCATACAAAAAGTACCAACATAGAGCCGTAACACCATACTCCACATTACAATGAAACAACAATAACATCATATAATAATACCATGAGAGTACAAGATCATGAATACCAATGAGATCATATAAAATCACAAAGTACACCAAAGAGGTATCAAGACAATGAATCATAAATTAATTTAAATCCATTTAACAACAATCCAAATCAACTCCCATAACCCTATTTCCAGAGGAACACAATAAAGTAAAAACACATGGGCAACTAGGGGAGAGTGTCATCGCATAGTCCTACATGGGCTATCCTGTGCTCTTCCTCCCAACTGGAGGCACCGGTCCTATCTATGGCTGTCCTGTGCCCTTCCTCCCAAACTGGAGGCATCGGTCCATAGGGTGACTAATGCGGAGCCATAAACCTCTCGTGAGGACGAGGTCACGACCTTGCCAACCACGACCTTCTCAGCCTTCCATTAGTCTGTGGAAGCACTAATGAAGATGAGGCATCCATATTTTAAATCTTGTAATGATGTTACTACCCAACCCTCCTAAGTTAATTATTAGGTTTTCACTTGATTACGAATTCACTCGTGGGTTATCCTGAGCCCTTCCCCTTAAACAGGGTGCCAGCCCCCATGAGGAGCCACTCTCCGTAGAGACCCACCAAAACAAAAAAAAATAGAGGTTGTACCATTCCAATCATGAACATCGAATACAACAACAAAAGCAATATACAAGGAATAACCCATCTCACAAATTAAATACCATAATCAAAATCTCAAAACTCGGTACACCCCACTCGTAATACTTAACTTCACAGAAACTCAAGATAAAGAGATATAAATTCAACAAAATCATAATCCTCTGGAAAACTAAAGTGTTAACACAAACGGGTTCCCTCATTAATGAACTAACAATGTCTCGAACCCAACAATTCAACAAGACTCAATTTGAAGAATAAAAATAAAAGAAATAACTTATTTAATTCCATAATAGATTCAATAATAAATTCTATTCCTAAAATATATTCACACTAAAACCAGAAATAAATAAACAATACTATCATATAATCGTAATTGATTTTTCTACTAACATTATCCTCTCAAAGTTGTAATTTAACAAATCAATAACAAAAGAACAAATTTCTTTCTATTTTACTATTATTTCCATCATAACAGATTCTGCTTTATTTTAACCAGAAAAAGAAACAAAATATATTTTTTTACAAATTTAAATAATACAGCAACAGATAAATCAAAGGACTCTAAAAAATTGAATTAATAAATATATGTATACAAATATAAATATATATACAAATATATATATATATATATATATACAATATATATATACATATATATATATACATATATATATACATATATATATATATAATAATAAAATCCACACAGTAAATAAAAATATAGAGTACACATTTTTAAAAAGTTTAAAAACATACAAAATTTTGAATGGGAAATTTTAATTCCCATTGAATGGCACGAAAATAACGCCCGGCCATGGGTAGTCTACAGACTGCTCACAACAGTCCTTCAGACTGCCATGGATAGTCCGCAGACTATCACACAGTACCGGTGGCGGGGTGGTGGGTACGGCCGAGGCCGAACCACCACATAGCCCTTATAATATATATAAAACCCAAAATTAAATGCGATGCACAGTGCCGGTAGAGCAATTCGACAATTTAAATTTTCATTCAAAATTTTCATATGTATAAATATATGTGGGTATATATATTTATATATATATATATATATATATCTAATATATATATATATATATATATATATATTTATATATACTAGAATTTGAGCATTTCAAAAACAGGGAAAGATATATATACTGTACATTTCACTATGCATGATTGAAATAAAAAGAAATGTTTTTATAAAGTATATGTATGAACCAGAATATCACAACCCAGAAATTTGTTGAAAGGAAATTGCCCTTGAAACATATATGTATATTTTTTTTTATTACAAAACACAAAACAACATAAATACTATTCATTTATGGATTTCAAACAACATCCCTTTTCAATAAACAGCAGTCCAGAAACTCACAAAAATTCCATTTCAACATATAACAATTTCGATTCCCAGATAATTTTCCATTGATTAATCAATAATCCAAAAGATTTCTTTCCACAAACTGTTGATTTCCAACCCTAGATGAAAATTTCACACATAGAGAACAATTCCTATTTTAACAGAGAATAAATAATTAAAAAGAAAAGAACCTGGCATCCTACACTTGTAGAAAACTGTAGAAACTTTATCCCTCTTGCTGAACTAATTCCTTGCTGCCGATCTTCCAGCAACAGATCCAAATCTTTCTTCCTCTTCACTAATTTCTCCAGAAAACAGAAAAAGAAACCAAGGACAGAAATTGATTGAAAGTAAAATTTCTCCAGCATTCGAACATTGCTCCCCCCAATAAAGAAAACCCCCTTAATAAAATCAAAGTCCAGAAAACCCTTCCAATTTCCTCTTCCCGTGAATACCAGAGGTCACATTTCAAGAAATAAATCAAACTAATTATTAACCTTAATTCCTTTTGTTTCCTTTTTCATGCATTTACATTTCATTTTCATTTTTCATCCATTTGATTAAAACTACATCAATTTGAATCCACAAAAATGAACTTTTATTTATAATATATATATTCATCATCTCCACACTACTTTATTATTAAATAATTACTTTCCTATTAAAATAATTAAAATCAACCATTGTAGTATTCGAAATAAAAGTAATATTTTTACTACTACTACTCATATTTATCCATTGTTTTAATTTATTTATTATTCTATGGTTTTATTTTATTAATTGCTTAATTATTTAAATCACAACATAAAACCATTCACCACATTAGACAAATCATAAAATCATAATAACATACAAAGACCAATGCAACAACACAAATGAATGTGACCAAGATGCACAAACCAAGAAGGTACAAGACTGTTGACACCTTGGAATGGAGTTACTTTCATGTCACCTTTATTCAACTTCATGCCGTTGGGTTGGTTCAATGCTCGCCCAGACCTATCAAAATAGGTGGAATCGAGTCTTATTCCTGCAAAGCCTGCATCCAACAAGGTGATATACAATATACATACATAAAATCAATTACAAAGCATTGTGAGAAGGATTTGCAGTGTAGCAGGGCACTCGTAAACGAGTGATGCTACTTGTCCCCTCACCAATTCATATCCTCATCTATCGCATTATAAATTTACATTAATTTGCATCAATATCATCAATTACTATTGTCTAGACTACTGTATTCCAAATAATTTCACCAAAACAATCATAATAAAATATCATCATAATATCCATGGCATCATAAGAGCAATATAATCATTAACACTCTAAGCTACCACCACATAATATCAACAGTAACATAAAAAACCATAATGTGCCAAACCAAAAACCATAGGGAATATAAAAAATCAAGCAGTAATATGAGGGATATTACAAATTTATATTGGTGGAAAGCTGAGAATGACCTTTAAAAACCCTTTTCATTTCATCAATTTTGGGTTAAAAAAAAGTTGTCATCCACATACCCATCATATTGCCACTTTTTGGCCCATCATGATCCTGCACATACCCATCCCTGCACCTATAGACAATGAAGGGGTATGCGCAGGATCATCATGGAAAAAATAGGCCCTTAAGTGGAAAAAAATTAGAAAAATCAGTGTTAGACAACTTGACATAAAAATTTGAATAAGTTATCTATATTATTTCAAAAATATGTAAGAATAGAATCTATAGAAAATTGAATGTAGTTTCTAAACTACTAGGTTTATTTAAAAATAAATAAAATCTATTTGGTGAAAATTTGAAATTCCAATGCAGTAGTACTTAAATTTTAGGGAAAAATAAGTAGGTGTCTGTCGACCACCCTAACCATAATAAAATGATAATTTTTTTATAAGATTTTCTATATAAGTAGAGTACTTATGTCCGGATGTGATGCATATTTTTTTTAATTTTTTTCCATGTAAATAATTAATTATGAATTTTTTATTATAACTTTTAAAAAATATAAAAACTCATATGTCTAACCACCTTAAATTGATAAAAAATTCATGAAATTTAATTTTTCTTTTTTTAATCCTATAGTATGTGAAGCATAGAATGTGACACATGTTTCAGATTCAAAAACTGTGATACCCTTTGAAAGTTATAGATGTTTTTCAATTAGCCTATCAATCAGGACTTTAGTCATAATTCCAATAGAAAATAAATAATAATTATTTATTAAATTCAAATTAAAGTTTAATTTATATTGGTGGAAAGCTGAGAATCTCCTCTAAAAACCCTTTTAGTTTCATCAATTTTGGGTTAAAAAAAAGTCATAAGCCACATACCCTACAAATACCCATAATATTTCCACTTTCTGGCCCATCATTATCCTGCACATACCTGAAGTTGTAATACTAGCTGACAAGGATGGTATTAGAAAATTTACTTTTATGGTGCAACTTCCAAAGAAGGATCTCATGGAGGAATATTGTTGGTATCACCTACTAGCAATACATACATATTTTCTTTCACTCTATCTTTTGTCTACACAAATAATGTGGCAGAATATGAAGTACTGTTGTTGGGATTAACATTGGTTGATAAGAATGGGATAGAAAGGTTGATGGTAATCTTTGAATTTTATTATGTGATATCCCAAGTGAGAGCCAAATATGCTTGCAAAAACAATAGAATAAAATAGTACATAAATGTTGTCTAGAATTCTATTGAGCAATTTGATCCTTTTGGAATTGAGTAGATGGACAGAGGACAAAACAGAGTGGTGGATTTACTTGCCAATATTTCATTAAGACTAGATGATATAACCTTTTCAGGTATCTCTAAAGTTGAGATACAATTAAGGTCATCCATCCCTGACAATGTACATAATTGGAAAATCTTCAATGATGATGAAGATATTCTAAAATTCTTGAGATGTGTAGATGAATATGAAGGTCAAGAGTTTGACCTTGGGGTATTTGTGAAAAGTATAAATGGTATGGATACAATTTTCGGTAATGAGGTAATCCAAATAAAGACAAAAAATCCCCAAGGGCCTTGTACATTAGAAAGGCTCTTTGGTAGTCAAGATAAGAGCAAGGTTAAAACAACTGCCACCCATCTAGAGGACCTAGAAAAGTGAATTTGGGGATTGAAAATTCCCCTAAGAAACTATATGTAGGAAGGAAGATGAAACCTATAAATATTAAGGAAATGTGGATTGTGTTATTGAAAAACTATAGACATGTCTTTGCTTGGTCATATGATGACTTGAAAGCATATAAAGAGGAATTATTTCATCATTAGATTCCTTTGAAAGAAGATGCTAAGCCTTTCAAGCATAGGAAAAGAACTGTTAATCCTACCTTAGGTCCTAAGATGCAAGATGAATTAGTAAAGCTAAGGGATGATGGCATCATAAAACCTCTAATGCATTCCTCATGGGTATCTAATTTGGTGTTGGCTAGAAAAAAGTATGGTGATATAAGGTTGTGTGTAGATTTTAGAAAGCTGAACATATTGTCATTAAAGGAAAACTGTCCATTTCTAAACATGAAAGAGATGTTATAGAAGGTAATTGGTTGTGAGCTACTATGAATGATGGATATTTTTTCAAGATATAACCAAGTGAAGGTGAAGGATTCTAAGAAATACAAGATTGCATTCACTACTCCATGGGGAACCTATGTATATGTGAGGATTCCATTTGATTTAGAAAATGCAAGTGCCACTTTCCAAAGGGATATGGATGTAGCCTTTTCTAATTTTATTGACTTATTCATGGCTATATACAAAGATGACTTGATTTCCTTCTCCAAAAAAGAGGAGGATCATTGCACACACATGGAGAAGGTATTTATCAGGGATCTAGAGTATGGGATCCCTTTGAATCCAAAGAAATGTGCCTTTGGGATCATTAAAGGTAAACTACTAGGTTATATTGTGTCCAAAGAGGGAGTGGGGATTGACCCTAAAAGGGTAACAACCATAGATAAGATCCCTCAACTAAAGAATGTCAAAGGCATTTAGTCATTCTTTGGATAGATCATTTTTTTGAGGATATTTGTGACAAAATTTGTAGAAATCACAAGACCTATCTCCAAGATGACAAAGAAGGGAGAGTAGGTGGTTTGGAGTGAGGAGCCTATTCAAGTGTTCAAGAAAATTAAACAATCTATTAAGGAAGCTCCAGTTTTGAAATCTCCTGATTTCTCTAGGCAATGCACATCTTCTTCTTTGCTTCTGTCCATACTATTGCTATTGTCTTACTGCAGAAAAATAATGAGGGCTTTGAAAAAACCATTGCATTCTTTAGCAAATATTTATAGGACACGAAGCTCAAGTACAATATGATTGAAAAAAAAGAATATGATCTAGTCAAGGATGTGAATAATTTTAGAACATACTTAGTGGGAGCTACTGTCATAGCTTTTGTGCCAAGTTTTGTTGTGAAAGATACCTTCACTTAGCAAGAAACTACTGGTAGAAGGTGTAGATGGATCAACAAGATCTGGGGATTCAATATTAATGTCTAGATCACCAAGTTAGTTAGGGGATAAGGCCTAGCTAAATTGATGGAAGAGACTAATTTAGAAGCCAATCAGATTAATCACATAGAGACTATTGATGTTGCTCTTATTTGTGATATGCAAACATGTGGCTACTACAGGAGAATTTTTCAATATTTACAGACTTTGCAATGTCTTACAAATATGGATAATGATGATAAGAGAACAAAAAAGTTGCAAGCCATTAAGTATATAATTATTGATAATGCACTATAGTGGAGAAGCCAGGATGGTGTGTTGCTTAAATGTGTGGACATAAATTAGGCATTAGAACTCTTGCAAAAAATGCACAATGGAGTATGTGGAGGTCATTACATGGAAAATACCATTGCTCATAAGGTCTTAAGAGCAATATTTTGGTGGCCTACTTTTTAAGGATGCTCATAAGTTTGTTAAGACTTGTTATTCAAAGAAGTTTTCCACTTAGGCCTATTGTTTTTTAGACCCGCTTTGAACAATGAGGAATTGATTTCATTGGGGAGAAATTGCAGAATTCTAGTGGAGGACATTGATGGATCCTTGTTGCCACTAACTATTTCAAAAAATGGCTAGAAGCAATACCTACAAGGAAAGAAACAAGTAAGGTGGTAGTGGAATTCCTAGTGAACAATATTTTGATCAAGTTTGGAGTACCAGAAAAGATCATCTTAGATAATTCCATGTGCTTTAAATTATAGGAGATAAAGGATATTTTTGATAAACATGGAATATAGATTTCTTATTATTCACCTTACTATCCTCAAGGAAATGGTTAGGCTGTGTCTAGTAATAAGAGCTTGATGAAAATCATCTAAAGAGTGATATAGAAGAACAAGAAAGCTTGGGATTCAAATATGAAGCTAGCACTCTGAGTAGATAGGGTTATTGTGAAGAAATCTACTAGTTATTCATCATTTGGTTTGGTGTATGGTATACATGCTAGGATACCACAAAAAACTTGCTAGACATGTATAAATTTATGCAGGAATATGATGAAGATGTCTATGATGATATGCAATATAGAATTGATAATCTATTGAAATAAGATGAAACTAGAAGAGAAGTTCATGCCAAAAACGTAAAGATGCAGCTACAAGTTAAGCACTCACATCATAAGAGAGATTCTCCAATAAAATTTGAGGTGAATAGTATGGTACTAGTATGGAATGCAAGGCCTTAGGATAAGGGTAAACATGGGAAGTTTGAAGCTTTATGATTAGGCCCTTATCTGGTGGTAGATACACATGGGAAGGACTCATACTTCCTCAAGAGCTTGATAGGCGAACTTCTTGAACTACCAGTACATGGAAAGTTCTTGAAGCCATACTTCTAAGTATGTTCTATTTGTGTATGTTGTAAGTTTTGTAGTTTTCTACATAGGTTTGTTTGATTTGGTGTTTGGTTTGGTCCTACTACTTGGTCCGAGTAGTTCCTTGGTTTTTGGTTCACTATGTTTGGTTGGTCTGTTTTAACCCAAGATTCTAGGATCTCACCATGCCTATGAGAGGCATGTGTCCCCAGTTAGATCAGTTGATAGAATTACTAAATTTTTTTATGTTCCATCTCAAAATTCTAGAAAATTTGGGTTAGATCTATCTCTCTAGGCTTAGGGTTTCATCTACCATCACTATTTTAGGGTTTTATGTTATGTGGGACCCTAATTAAAAAATTTGTGAGCTTGTATCCTTGCTAAGGTTCTAATTCTTCATTGACTCCTTACTGTTGATTCCTAGTCTTTTAAGTTACAACTTATGCCATTTGAACCCATGAAATTATTGACCCCTTGGTTTAGGTTTGTTGTTTTAAAAGTGTTTTACCATCGCTTTACTATTTCTTAAGTCAAGTGAAATATTTCCTATCAGAATGACTTAAGTCTTGGAAATTTGAATCCCATTGGTCTTGGTCCCATCAACCTAGTTGGGTCCCCTTCTTAAAACTAATTTTTTTGGAATGTGAAAATATTTGGTTTTATGTTGGATTTTTTATCATAGTAAGAAAATATTGATCACTCCCTACATGCTTGCTCTGATTCATTTTCCATTATTATATTCCAATAGGATGGCGAGCACAAGCCATGTGTCTTCTATACTAGTAGAACTAAGTTCCTTTGAATGATATGTTATAGATATTAAATGACATCGACAGTGGTTGTTGGGTGACAAGGTTTCATCTTGGCTGCTCCCTACCACCCTATTCAGTTTTGTTTTGTATTTAAAAAATTTTTGTGGTTAGCAGGTAGATTGATACCTATTTCCTTTTGGAGGGGCCTGCTTGCTTGGATGATAGTGAATTTTGCTATGGAAATGGAAACTATGGTTGATAGCAAGTAATGTGGTTCAATCCTAACCACTCCCCACTATCTCATGAGGGTGCCACTCTTGTTGCTTGGTTCTCAATGGGGAGGCAAGTAATTGCTATGTGAAATAACCTAGAGAGTGTGGAAGACATTGGATTAATGACAGATATTAAACAAATATTTCAGCATGGGGCATGGATAACAAGTTGTGTCCTACTAAATGGATATATATGGCACATGTTCTAATGGCATCTGAGGTCTTCTAATCTAGACCATTGATTATGTTAGAAGAATAAGGAAACATGAAATTGGTCTTGGATTAAGGTGTGAGTATATCAAAGTCATGAGGGTTAATCTTAGCCCTTCCCCATCTCCTCGTTGATGAAATTACACATGGGTTAAGACTCATGGGGGTGAGGGGAAGAGGACATGTGGATTTTGGCTACAACGAAAAAGAAATGGAAGATCCCATGGATCATCAATAGATGGATCCACATGGATTATTCTTATTTGATAAATAATGTAGCTACATGCAATCAGATTTTTTAAATTAGGTTGACTAAATTTGGATCATTGATCAACTAACACACCTACATGATCAATGGATTTCATTGAAAGTTTAGTTTAAAGGAAAGTGAGCAATTCTAGTTTGCATGAGCGAGCATTAATAGCGGAAAGGACATCAAGCTACCAAAGTTGGAGGTAGCAGAGCTATTAAAACCTATCTTAAAAACATAATTGAACATTGTGAAAGATATTCTATGTACTTAGAGAGCTTGTGCTATAGTTTTTAGGCTTACATCTGACATCAATGCTAGGGTTATCAACCTGCAAAGAAAATAGTAAGTTACTTATTTTCTCCCAATAAAAAATATTGATAAATTATAGTTTCAAAGCTTTTGAATCAAATAGGTTTTTCTTGGTTTGGTATTTTAAGGTTTGACATCATTAAAAATAATTTGTTGATCCTACATTGATATATTTCATGTCAAGCACTTGTCTGATGTACAAGTCTTGTTCCAAGAAATTAGAAACCCTACTTTTTAGTACTTATGCGTCATGGATCCCAAAGAAAAATAAAAATCATCTTTCTATACAGGGGAATACTTTCTTCCCAAAATAATTTTGACTAAACACCTTATAGACTAGCTTCCACCCTCGACGAGTGAAAAATATAAGGGTCAACTACTTCTCCACGGTCCACAAGTAGTTGAGGGTTTGATTGAAAAAATTAGTTCTATTAGGGATTCCAACTCACCTTAAACTATTTGGGAATTATTCTATGGTTGGTACATAAATAGAAACATGGGTATTCCTATTGTTAACCCCTAGAATTGTGACCTAGGGAAGTTGATTGTATCCAATATCTATATGGATGTTGATTTTCTTAAAGTAATAGTTGCTAATTATGATCCAATAACAAGGATTGTAAGGACATATGATGGGAAGGAAATGGTTAAAATTACCAAGGATGAAATTGCTTGTCTTTAAACTCACCAGGTGGAGTGATGAAATGCCTATAATTGATGAAAACATTTTTAGGGAGGAATATGTTAAGACTAAGATTGCATTCATAGTCCACATATTGCAAAGGTATTTAGTGAAAATTGGGGGCTGAAGGATTAAATTTGGGCCATTTTTTACAAAGCCTTTTCCTATTAGTTATTTTGTTTCCTACTTCCAAAGAACTTTTTATTGCATTTTCCAAATAATTGGTTATGATCCTATCACTGGAATGCCAATGGCATGGATGTATATGGCAGCCCACATTCAGCACTAGCAATCTTACACAATATATGATTATGCAGGATTTGTTGCAAAAATAATTCATGAGGGTTTGAGATGATTGAGGAAAGGTGCAAATGGAGTAAGGTTTAGCTAGTACTCATTGTTAATGCATATGTTTTTGTTCAAAAGTGAGTCTTACTTTGGGTAGAATATGACTTTCTAAAATATAGAGTGTACCTTGGAGCTACTTGTTTAGTGTTGAATTGTTGTCTTTGATATGGATGATAGGACATATGACTATGTGAAATTTAAAAACATGTTTGCTTCAAATTTAAAGATAGCCCTAGTTATGAATGTACCAAGAATTCCCAAGGCCCTGGATGACTTCTTAAGACCCAAGGAATGAAGGCTTGAGTTGGGAGTTGATCACAATTGGGGAGATGTTATCCCATATCCCACTTACACTATTTTAAGAGTGTATAGCTCCACCATTACACCTAAACTCATACTAAAATGTGTGCCAAAGAGAATTCATTTCCTTGAAGTAATATGACAATTGGAAAGTGTGGAAAATGAATATTTATTAAATCAAGGAAAAGGAGAATTTTTTCCTTCATACACATGCTTCTATGATTTTGTATTGAAAAAGGGAGGTTGGAATAAGATACTTTATATACTTAAAGCCTTTCGCATGAAAAGAGCAATAGAGAGGAGTAGGTATGATCCTAAAGTTGCATGGCCTAGTTGAAGGAAAGAAACAAGAGTTACAAATTTGTGCATAATTTCCAATTCTTGAAGGATGTGATAAGAAATGTGTTTGATATTTTGGAACAAGAAAGAATAAAATCAATATGGACTTCTTTCAATAAAATGTAGAGAAACTTAAAGGATAAAAAACCTAACTTCATTGTTCTTCTAGAGATTGAAAATATAATGAAAAGGGTGAAACATGTATCTCAAAATTTTGAGACAATAGTGGGCCACCTTTAAAGTGAAGGGATGATTAAAGATAAGGGAAATACCCCATTGAAGAAGAATAGGGTGGGGGATAAATCCCTATTATAAAAGAGAAATATACAGATCTCAAGTGCCTGAGGAAGCAAAAACAATGTTCTTCATAAGGAGGAAGAGTAAGGAAAAGAAAAAATGATGCAATTACTGCTCCCTCCAAACAAGAGGAGAAAGGGTCTCTTTCTCCAATGCCATAGATACCACCACCATCTCCTCCAAGACCAACAGGGCCTAAAATTGTGTATGTTGATGCTCCACTACTGCATGCCTCACCACCAAAGGAGCCACCATTAAAGGAATAGAAGGTTGAAACAACTATTTTATTTGATTATGTTGAGGATGAGTTTGATGATGATATTTGGGTATCAAAGTAGGAAATGCAAGAAGGAATTCCATTTACACTAGCAATGAAGGTGACACAATAACTAAATTTGAGGTTGAGTAAGGCTAACCTTAGTAGGTTTGATGGCAAGGATGATGTCTAGGTGGAAGCATGCACAAAGTTTATGGATGATGATGCATTTGTGAAGTCTTAAGCTTTCATGAAATTTTCTTAAAGGGGGCTAAGAGGGATTAGTATGTTAGCAATTTGGGTGGGTGCATGAAGGTGGGTAGCAATTTTGTGGCCACTTTTTATAAGCAAATTGAAAACTCATAATGCAAGCACATTATAACATTCTCATGTTATAACACACTCACATTATGGCTTGGTGTGTCAATCCTAAGGCTCGACCACTACGAGCCCATAACCTGAGCACATTACAATGTGAGTGCATTATAACACGCTCGTGTTATGACATGTTAAAAGAAAAAAAAGAAGAGGTCAAATTCATTTTCATTTTTTACTGTGTTTGTCTTGTTGCCCGTAGTGAAAAAACCTCAAAATTCTATGATCATGTTCTAGAAGGAGATTTTTTGCAAAAAATATCATCAATAGTTGTTGATTCATCACCAAGATGCTGCCACATCGACAAGGAGGTCAAAGAGGTAAGGATTGTTTTTTCTTTTTGAATTTGTTAGTTTTAGGTTGTATTTGATATTTATTTTTTAAACTTGTAGGAGATGTTAATTGACTTAGAAACCACCCTCAAAATCCATAGAAAGAACAAAATCCTGAACAAAAAAATCCTCAACCACAACAACCTCCTCCACTAATGCCTCAATACCCTCTTGGCACTCAAGAAAGTTTAATGGGTGAAATTGAGAACAATAAAAAACAAATTAAGAATTTAATCAAGAGTTTGAACTATCCAAATGGTTCAACTATGGAAATAATGACCCTAGCAACTTCACTGCAAGATATATTAAAAAATGTAGATTCAATCAACAAATAATTAACTGGTTGGCTAGATAGGAGGTAGGTGGCTAGGGATTTTTACCAAGATAAATTATAATATAAAGAAGTAAAAAGGTTTAAAAATTACAAAAGGAGAATTGTGTGCATTATTCACTGAACCACAGTTAAATGGAAATCTCTCCCTCAATACGAAGAGGTTTCCTATTCATTGGTGCCACCACCAAAAGATTAGGAAATATTTTTGGGATAAGTGGTACATGGTTTTTGATGATCCACTATGCAACAATTATGAAGTCCTACAGTATTTCCTTAGGAAACTATATGTTGAGTTCATCTTGAACAAAATCCTAAATTATTTTGATATGAGGGACTTCCAAGTGAGAAGTGGGGGTTCAACACAAGATAAACCTAGTGTACAACTAGATCCTACATGGCGAGCGAGACGACCTCTCACTAGGCTACCTCACGAGCACATCATCATCCCTTCCATTGTGAAGGAGAGTATGGACATAGAGACTCTATAGGCCATCATCTCTTCGACATAGAGTATCATCTATCATTCTAACCCTCTTGTACAATGCCATTTAGTGTACTCTTTGATAGGTAGGCTTTGATCCCATGTGTGTCAATCTTGTGGGGTGACTCGTTCATATGACTACACCAACACTCAAGAGGCTACTATGCAAGATCTATCTATAGCTATGGAGATGGAGAGGGAAGTTGACATTTTTCATGAAATGTAAGGCATTGATACTTAGGTAAAAGTTAGCATGTTCATTGAATTTAATTTATTAAATTTTGATTTTGAAATGCAAGATTAACTAATTTAGTTTTATGATTTTAATGAACTTGTAGGGTCACAATGTTCATACTGCATACACTGGCCCTATACCTTACTTATTTCTATAGAATAACTTTTGGTGGGGTATGTAAGTAGTAAAAAATTATAAATTTATTACATGTTAATAGCATTGTTTTATGAATTGTATTTTAATATGTGATTTTGGATGTTGAATAGGCTAATATTGGAGGTTTCAAGGGAACACCTCCTAGTGCCAGTGGATTTAGTCAAACCTTCACACAGGTAATAGAATAAAGAGTTTAACTAATGAATTGTACTTAATAGATTTGTGTAGTTTATATTCATATCATTGATTTGGTTGCATTAGACATCATTCAAACTCAAAGCATTATTTCACATTCCATAACTAATAACTAGATGTTTTTGATAGATGAAAAAATTTCAACTACAATATAGTTGTTTAGAAATTCAACATAAGTAGTGATGCAATTGCTTCACATAGCATAAGTACTAAGTCTAGGAGGAGCTTCCAATTGCATTTTCTTGTCATAGAATTCCATGAGACCGCATTTTACTAAGGTGTCCTTTCAAACAATTAACTACCTTCTTTGTGCTCCAAACTAGGCACCTACTATGGAGAGCTCTCACATATTTGAAACTCACTTGCAACTCTTTTGGAGCAACTGTCATAAATCTGACTTTTAACATTGAATTAGGACATAATTAGGCCTCTTCTTTAGAGAGACACCTCTCTAGAAACACAACCAACACTTGAAACCTCCAAACAGTCAAAATAAAACTAAGAAAACCTTAGATTATTCAACTTCTAGGTCTCCTCTCACTCATTTAGACCCCTTTTCATAAAACCCTCACTTTCCTTGAAATCGCTTATAGGGCTTATTGAAACTCTTATGCCTTGACTTCTCTATACATTATAATCACTTCAATTAGGATTATTTATGCATGTACATGCTCATTCCATCCTCAAATAGTGCTGCCCCAAAGTTCTACGAACACTTCCTTCACAAAATTAGTCTTTTCACTATTTTTCACCCTCTTTCACCTAGGGTTTCTCACTTATTCACTTATCTGAATAGTTACAATTTCTCATAGCTTCTAAAAACCCTCCAATTCACCTACTCTCATATTTTTTATGGGATTCTATCCACTTCTAAACTAGTCCATTCCACCAAGAAATAGTTACTACAGAAAGGTGGAATGGACTTTTTAGTTCATTTGGGCAATCAAACCCTTAGCCCCTATTTTCTAACCACCTAGAGAAATCAAGCCACCAAAATCATGAAACTCAATATAAAATGCTCAAATTAGTTTTAAATTGATTCCAACATGTAACTCCTTCAATTAACACACATTATAAATGCACTACCACCTACATAGAATTGTACATTGGTAGATGATGGACAAAAACATAGAAAATAGCAGTATAACAGTAATATTTTATTAGTTT
The DNA here is from genome assembly GCA_007258455.2 of Sequoia sempervirens. NCBI lineage: Eukaryota > Viridiplantae > Streptophyta > Pinopsida > Cupressales > Cupressaceae > Sequoia > Sequoia sempervirens. The sequence goes on from VDFB02172391.1 coordinate 129,359, forward strand.
TATCACTCAAAATGCTTCAACAACAACTAACAATGATGAATTTCATATTTTAAATTCTTTCCCAATCATTTAAACTTTCTAAGTGCCTAATATTTCCTCTACAAATACCTTGAGTTTTCATATTCCTCCACTTGTCACCATTTTGCACTTTTACACCATTGATTGACAACTTTTGTTGAGATTTTGCAACTTTAAAATTTTTGCCTAAAATGACTACCAAAGACAATTATAAACTCAAAAATGGCTATTTCATCCTTATTACATTATTAAAATACCTATACAACCTCAAAATCCTATATTTTCCTCTTGGAGGCATGCTCTTATAAAGGTGCACCTGCACCACTTTTTCAAATAGCTCACCACCTTTTCTATGCTACCACATTTTCCATACATGTCTACCAAAGAATTTTATCAAATAGTTCATTTCACCACTGCTATGGCTAAAATCTTAAAAAGGTTCTTTCCAAAAAACTATGGATGCTTGGAAAAAATATATCAAAGCATAATAGTAAGCAATAGCATAGACAAGGTTGTTAGTAGGTTGAAAAAATGCCTCAAAGAGATGCAATCTCATGGTAATGGAATGCCATTCCATCACCATGAGACCACATTTCTTTGAGGCATTTCTTCAAAAAAATCACCACCTTTTCTATGATACCACATTTTCCATACATGCGTACCAAAGCATTTTATCAAACTACTCACTTCCTTGCTGCTATGGCTAAAAGCCTAAAACAAATGCTTTCCAAAAAACTATGGATGTTTGGAAATATATCTATCAAATCATAATAGTAAGCAATAATACCATAGAGAAGGCAATGAACTTGCGAAAAATTTCCTAAAAAAAGTGTGATTTTATGGCAATGGAATTCCATGATGTGCATTTGTTTGTAATGGAATTCCATCACCATAAGACCCCATTTCTTTGAAGCAATTTTTCAAATAGTTCACCGCGTTCTCTATGCCACCACAATTATCATATATGTCTACAAAATCATTTGATCAAATGGTTCACTAGCTTGCTGCTATGGGTAAAATCCTAAAAACACATCCTTTCTAACAAGATATGGATAGGGAAAATAGTAAGCATGATAGTCAAAAATATATAGTTTAATAAGTACTCAAAATTTTGTTCGTTATCTCATACATTATAAGTCATGACATGGATCACCTTTTTAGTTTTTGTGATTGAATAATCTATTGTTTTATTTTCAGATGTTGTAAGCAAAAACACCTCTGAATGTGATGAGGGTAATGGAGATCAATGTTTCATCTGTTATTGAATCCTCGATGGCTCTGACAAGGGAGGTATGAGGAAAATTACTAAATTTCAATTTACATTCATTGTTATAGATGTTAGTTAGTAAAAGAGAAAACTGTTATTGATTCATAGTTTAATTTCTATTTGGATTGTTTATATAGGGATTCAACACACCTCAACCTACACATGCAAATATTTCCCTTGTCTAGAGTGATCATTAGATGGCGGTAAGTGGTTATTTTGTTAAATATATCATTTTTTAAAATGTAATTTCTATAAATTAATGTCTTTAATTCTTATTATAATAGATAAAACTTCACCAAGAACTAAACACTAGGAGGAGCAACAGGAGCACTGCTCAAGTGCAGTAGAAACAAGTGACAGATGTATCACCATCTGATCAACAAGAAAAGGGAAATATTTTATTTCATGAGCATGGAGAGAAATGACTCTTGATTCTAGAGCCCTTTGTTGTATGCCTACATGGTACTTTTGTACATATTTTGTATTGGATATATTTGACATTGTATGCCTATATGGCTATTTTGTACCTATATTTCATACTTATATCAACATATATTGATGTATGCATACATGGCTATTTGGTTAATAGAAATATTTTTTTTATCAATGGTGTCCATATTTGCATTCTAAATTCACAGTTCAAGAGATATGAGTTACATGTATTCAAGTGTATACTTTACAACTTATGTGCATAATTTGTGACTTACACGTATTCTAATGTATACTTTGTGACTTACATGTTTTCATGTGTATACCTTGTATTTGTGCATATACTTTGTATTAATTTGTGTATACTATGCATTTGTGTGTATACTCCAAGGCTTATGTGTTTTTGAGTATTTTTTTTTCCCTTATTCACATGTATACTTATTAATTGGTTAGCCCTAGCATTGATCATTGTTGTCCTTCATGGTTTGTCTTGAATATTAATTGATTAATGCTAAACAACTTTATCTAAAAGTAGAAAACTCATTTTCAATTTGTATTCCATGAAATGATTCATAAAAATATTTCAAAAAGTATCCTTGATATTACAAAAATATTTCTTTATAAACTTCAATTGTGTAGTCACCCTTTTGTTCTTTCAAAGAAAAATCTGTGTATGCCACTATTACACTACATAGGTAAACCAAATTTTGTATTGTGGAGCTATATTAACCTACCACTCTCAAGACCAATGTAACAATGATACAAAATAATGTTTGAGACTGCAAGAAGACATCAAAATGGCTAGTGTACTAAAACAATTCATATGATTTCTGAAGAATGCTGATAACTCTACTCAATTGGCTTTTGTTTTCAAAATCATACAAATTGAACCATGGCATCAATAGATTGTGTATATCAAGCTACCACAATTCAAGTTTCAATGATGAATATTTATCATGCATGTTTTAAATGGCATTCAAGTTTATGGTGGTTATGTTGTTTATATATATATATATATATATATATACATATATATATATATATACATATATATATATATACATATATATATATATATAGTTTTTACATGTTCTTTGTACTAACAAACTCAAAATGAACCAAAGCCCCCTCCAAAAAAATTTGGATGAACAGGCAAACCGAACCCCCAAACATGAACCCGAACCTCATTCAACCTCAAAAACTCTTCCAATAGTCTTCATTATGCCTACACAAACGTAATTGAACACCAAATTATGTTGCCCCCTAACTTTACCCACTTTTACTCCCTCAAATCTCTCTTTTTCATTAAAAACCCCTCTTTTCCCAACTAGGGCATCATGCCATAACATACTTTTGACCCCCCTTGTGCTTGTAGAACTTTTGAACACATCAAAATACACAACATTACTCTATTTCCAACCTATTCTAACTTATTCTCAAGCAATTTCTTCTTTTCACTTCTTCTAGCCTTGTTTTTAAGGACTAAATTTTGAATTTTCAACATAGGCAACATTAGTAATCTGTTCCAATTCCTTTACCAATGCTATTTTATTTTTCCTACTCCCTATCCTACTTACATCAGGCACATTCCATAAAGACACAACCTCAACAATAAGTGGAATGGCCTATTTCAACATACTACACTCAAACCCTTGTATGAGCAAGTTCAAACTTGTTTTAGAAATCTACTTCTAAGTTGCTTGGAACTTAATAGAATTCCACAAGAGTGGATTCTAATCAAAGCTAAAACTATTCTACAATATATTTAGATCATCTTAGAGAAAATTCCTACTGTACAAACCCATACACAGGATGAAAATAAAGAAAACACATAAAAATTAACAAAGAAACATAGATATTTGATTGATATTCTCCTTCAAACTCTTCAACAACCACTAACTTTGAGTTTCCAATGATAATACACTTTTTGTGTGGAAAACTCTGAATTCTCAAGCATCATGTGTATGTTTCTCTTTTCAATTGTTTTGAATGCCATCATAAGGGATCAAGCTAGTTGAGCATAGCTCAGAGTAATTTTGTGTGTTTGGGTGTAAAAGAGGACCATGCCTAGCATAAACGTACTTGTCAAGACATGTTGGAGCAATTTTTTTGGTTACACAAATTGCAAAAAAAAAGTTGCACCACTTTGCAACTTTACATTGCTTGCATTTGACTTTTTCCATCATGTGAAAACTGGACACCACAAGAAAATGACTCCAAGATAACAAAAATTGAGAAAGGTTATTGTAGAGGGGTTGAACACAATCTCGTAGGATAAGAAAAATAGTTTGTAACTATCACGATTTTTGAGTAATAGCGCATCAAAGATTCCTTTCGTTTTGCACTTTAGACCCTTAAGGGATTGACTCAGTTAAACATATCTTGAAGTAATTCCATGTGTTAGGGTGTGAAAAAGGAACATGTATAGTGTAAATGTACCCATTCAGATGTGTTGGAATAGTCCATTTGGTCACACAAATTGTAGAACAAAAGTTACACCACTTTGCAACTTTCAACTACTTGCATTTGACAACTTTTTCCACAAGTGAAAGTTCACCACGACGGGAAAATGCCTCTCAGATAGCAAAAATTTAGAGAGGTTATTATAGGGCCCAACGCAATCCCATAGGATTAGAAGATAATTTTCTAAGCATCACGGTAACTGAGTGACAACATGTTAAAATTTGTAGCTATTTTGCACTTTGAACCCTTAAGGGATTGATCTGGTTGAACGTATCTTAGAGTGATTTTGCTTATTTGGGTGTGAAAGAGGACCATTCCTAGCACAAAAAAACCTATTTGGATGTCTTGGAACAATTTGTTTGGTCACGCGAGCTACAAAACAAAAGTTTCATCACTTTGCAACTTTCAACTACTTGCATTTGACAACTTTTTCCCCAAGTGAAAATTCGTCACCACAATAAAATACCTCTAAGATAGAAAAAAATGAGAGAGTTTATTGAGAGAGTTTATTCTAAGCACCATGGTATCCAAGTAATAGCATGTTGAAGTTCACAGCCATTTTGCACTTTGGAGCTTCAAGGGATCGATCCAGTTGAACATAGCTGAGAGTGATTCCACATGTTTGGTTGCAAAAGAGGGTCATTCCTAGTGTAAAAATACCTATTCTGATGCATTGGAACTATTTTTTTGGTCACACAAGTTTTGGAACAAAAGTTGCACCACTTTGTAACTTTGAACTACTTATATATGACAAATTTTCCCCAAGTAAAGATTCGCCACTACGGGAAAATACCTTTGAGATAAAAAAAAATCAAGAGAGGTTATTGTAGAGGGGCCCAAGATGATCCCATAGGATTAGATGAGAAGTTTCTAAGCATCATGATATCTAAATTTTTAGTTATTTTTCACTTTGTACCCTTAATGGATTGATCAGGTTGAAAGAAGCTCAGAGCGATTCCACGTGTTTGGGTGGATAGGAAGACCATTTATAGTGTAAAAATACGTATTCAAATCCATTGGAATAGTCTATTTGGTCACATGAGCTGTAGAATGAAAGTTGCACCACTTTGCAACTTTCAACTACTTGCATTTGACAACTTTATCCCCAAGTGAAAACTCACCGCCATAGGAAACTACCTCTAAGATAGAAAAAAACTAAGAGAGGTTATTATGGAGGGTCCAACACGATCCCATAGGACCAGATGAGAATTTTCTAGGCATCACATTATCTGATGCATACCATGTTGAAGTTTGCAGCCATTTTGCACTTTGGATCCTTAAGGGATCGATCTAGGTGAACATAGCTTGGAGTGATTCCACGTGTTTGAGTGTGCAAGATGACCATTCCTATCATAAAGATACCTATTCAAACATGTTGGAATATTCCATTTGGTCACACGAATTGCAACATGAAAGTTGCACCACTTTGCAACTTTGCACTGCTTGTATTTGATACTCTTTCCATTAAGTGAAAACTAGACACCAGATGAAAACCACTCTGAGATATCAAAAAATAAGAGAGTTTATTGTAGAGGGGCCCAACATAATCTTTTAGGATTAGATGAGAATTTTCTAAGTATCATGATATTTGAGTAACAACATACTAAAGTTTGCAGCCATTTTACACTTTGGACCCTTAAGGGATCGATCTAGTTGAATGTAGCTCAGAGTGATTTCACATGTTTGGGTGAAAAAGAGGACCATTCCTCGCATAAAAATACCTATTTGGATGTGTTGAAACAATTTTTTTGGTCACACAAGTTGCAAAATGAAAGTTGCACCACTTTGCAACTTTGGACTACTTGCATTTGACACTTTTTCCATCAAGTGAAGAATGGACACCATGGGAAAACCACTCCAAGATAACAAAAACTAATAGAAGTTATTATAGAGGTGCCCAATGTTATCTAGTAGGTTTAGACAAATACTTTTTTAGCACCATGGTTTCTAAGTAATACCCCATCAAAGATTGCTACCCTTTTGCACTTTGGACCCTTAAGGGATTGAGTCGGTTGAATGTACCTTGGAGTGACTGTGCTCCCTTTTCAATGGAATCAGGTGGGCAGTAGACTTAACTCTATTTTAGTTTTGGTTTCATTGTATTTCAAGTGATTTTGTGCATTTTAGAAGCCAATTACTGAAGGTTAGTCTGTATACCCTCTTTTAAGGGTTTTCAGTGCATTAAAATGTCATATTAAGCCTTCCACCCACTATATGCTTCTGTAACTTGATGGAAATGCTTAGTTAGGGTTATAAAATATATGTGAAAAAAATTTGTACAAAGAGATGAATAGAAGGTGTTTAGGTGATGCCCTAGATTTCAAATGGTGCATTTTTTAGTGCAAAATGGTTTTACAGTGCTAGGGTTTGAAGAAATATTTGGGGGGTGATATCTCTTGAACTTTTAAGCTTGTGTAGACCTTTTTGAAGGTGTTTTAGGTTTTGGTTGGTTGTGGGATAGTTTGAAGTATGGGTTTTCAATAAACCCCTACCTAACTTGTGAAAGAAGAGGGTTTTGGGGTTTATTATGTTAGAGGGCTTATCATGCCATAAAAGTGGAGGAATTGGTGGTTTGGCAGACTGGTTAATGTTGTCCAATGGTGGTTTGTGTGTGATAGGAAGAATAAAGGGGGGTTGCTTGTTTTATGAAAGTTGGTCCAAAAGAGTCTTATGAGGGTTTGATGTATTTTGAAGAGGCTTAAATGGGTGTCTAAAATGGTGGTTTGTTGTCAAGGTTGTTAAGGAATTCTGAGAGTTAAGGTGGGAAAAATAGGTCTAAAGACTTACAAGAGTGACTAGGTGAAAAGTTGAAAACAAGCCAAGATTGAGTTTTGAGGGAAGCAAGTAGTTTGGAATCCTTTTCTATTGTGGAAGTGAGTTGATTGCCTCCCTGTATTGCTATTAGAATCACTTCAAGTTTACATTATTTTTCACTTTTTTCACATTGACAACTTTTCAATTTTTGCTATTTTACATCATTTTGACAAATATGCAACATGAACTCCAAAATGACTCCAAAACTGACTAACATGACTTATTACATTATAAATTGGTCTAATATGACCTTTTTCAATTGACAAAACTCAAAACACAAAACTATCTTAAGACTTCTATGAACCAAATTTGCTCAATAACCTTGGTGCCCCTACACCAAATTTCATTATTTTAGTAAATCTCATTACAATGCCCTAGGCACTTTGTTCTCACAAATCTTTTACAATTTCACTCATACATTTGATATTCTCTTACAGTGTCTACATCATAGGTGCTCATTATGAGGTTAACTTCAAATGAGTAACTTGAGATTCCCTCGCAAAGCTTCACATGCTCTTTTATAATGGCTTCAAATCAGAATTAAGATTTGTTAAGATCATCAAAATAAGGATGTTGTATTCCTTTCTTGGTTGAGATTCTCTTCAATGGCTCATAAATCAGCATTTTTTGCAAGGAGAGACCAATCAATTTTTAGTACTTTACTCATAGATATGCAAAGTAAATGAAGAAAAAGAAAGAGCATCCAAAATGGAAATGAAATGAAAATAGATGGAAGGAACTTATAGATAGGCATGTTAGTATCTCAACTTAGTCATTCCTGGTAATACATCTCCACTAGGAGTTCCAAAATACCTATTGCACATAATAGCTCTTATGAATGGAATATCTTGAAATTCGAGATGCTCTTATAATGTCTACATCATAGGTTAACTTCAAATGAATAACTTGAAATTCCCTCACCAAGATTCTCATGCACTTTTGTAATGTCTTTCAATAATAATTGAGATTTTTTAAGAGCATCAAAATAAGGATGTTGCATTGCTTTTCTCACTGAGATTCTCTTAGATGGCTCATAAATCTACATTTTCTAGAAGGGGACCCCAATCAATGTTTAGCAGGTTACTTAGAGATATACAAAGTAAAAGAAGAAAAAGAAAGAGCATCCAAAATGGAAATGAAATGAAAATAGATGGAAGGAACTTATAGATAGGCATGCGAGTCTCTCAACTTAGTTACTTCTAGTCATACATCTTCACTGGGAACTCCAAGATACCTATTGCACATAACACCTCTCATGAATAGAATAATTTGAAATTTGAGATGCTCGTATAATGTCTACATCATAGGTTCTCATGATAAGTTTAAATTCAAATGAATAACTTGAAATTCCCTCACCAAGCTTCACACACACTTTTGTAATGGCTTAAAATCATAATTGAGGTTTGTCAAGATCATCAAAATAAGGATGTTGGATTGCTTTTTTGGCTGAGATTCTCTTAGATGGCTCATAAATCTGCATTTTCTGCAAGGGGACACCAATCAATGTTTAGCAGGTTACAAATAGACAAAGTAAAAGAAGATGATAGCATTGGTGTCAAATTAATGTGCATACAAGTATAAAATTAATAAGAACTAATGTGCATATACTCACAAATTAATCCAATGAACCATCCAGGTCTGCTCTACTCTTTATTATGTCAAGTATTGCCTCATGGTCATACTCATGAACCTTCCACAAGGTCTTTTTCAAAGGTCTACCCCTATATTTCGTCAAATGAACATTGGATGCCACAACAAGGTTTGTGTAATGAAGAATCTTATGATGTGTGTCAAAGTCCTAAAACAACCAATTTTTAACACACTTATGTGGGTACCTTCTAAGCCACATTCCAATAACAACAACTGAGCTTGTAGGGTATTCGATGTTTTCTCCATCTATAATGGGGGCGTCCAATTTCTTTTTGGCCTCAACACAATGACACAAGTAATAGTATGTTCCCTCTTCGTTGTATTCATCTACAATAACTGCATAAACATGACCTGCATTGATATGTGTAGAAAATCTCTTGAGATTAGTCAACATTATGAATATAGTACAAAGTAAGATAACAATATAGAATTTCAAATACTAAGCAAGTAGATATATGACCTAGTTGAACTAGATATGATACGTGGTAAAAGTTTACGAATGATTCCATCTATGCTAGTTCCAATTTTGACAAAAGGTGATACTTGTGAAGTGAGCTAAGATAACTTGTCAACCCACTTCCCTGACTCACAATCATTCTAGGCTTGAATTGTACATGGAAAAAAAAATCATGCCATCTTTTGTGTATTGATACTCCATGCACCTAAATTTGAGCTAAGCATAGATTGTAGCTCAATCGATCATATTAGTGTACAATGATACTCGTATGGTGCAATGTTAGTATCATCCATCAACCAAAAAAATATATAAACTGAAGATGTACCTTCATTACCTGGACCCATCGTAGCATTACACCACTCGACGATTGAACTTGTATCTATCAACTTTGCATTGTATTTATCCTTTAACTCTTCTCATGCTAATGCTCTTTTCATGCATGCTCTTCACCATAATTCTCCCCCTTTCCATTACCGGCCTCACAAAATTTGCACATATGTTGAACACCTATAGTGAGATGCATTATGCACAACAAGGAGAACATGCAGAAATTCTTTAACTATGCTACACAATTATCCAACCATATTGTATGTTGATTGTATGTTATGCCCCTCTGAGCCAAATCTTTATAGAACATCTGGAAGCAACCTTGCATGAACTCTAGAGAATGTTTGTGATCATTAGTAATATAAACGTGATACTCCCTCAATACCTTTCTTTGGTCCTTTCTACTATTAGGTGTAGGAATGAATGTTATGTGCACAAATATTGAAACCTGTGTGGAGTTGTAATATTGTGAATGCACCTTATGTTGTGGTTGTAGAGTGTAGTTCTCTACAAATTCAACCACTAATACTATGCCACCAACTGGAAAGGTGTCCTTGCATGGCTGGAATTGCATGTCCATCCATTGGGCTCTATGGGTATGCCTTGCATACTCATACACTATATTGTCATAAAACATGGATATAAACTGATACACTAAAGGGTATGTGGCTGACGACTACTTTTTTAACCCAAAATTGATGAAACGAAAAGGGTTTTTAAAGGAGATTCTTAGCTTTTCACCAATATAAATTATGCTTTCCTTTGAATTTAATAAATAAATATTATTCATTTTCTATTTGAATTGCAACTAAAGTCTTGATTCATTTTCTATAGATTTCAAATGGTATCAAATTTTTTGAATTTGAAACATGCATCACATTATATGCTTCACATACTATAGGATTAAAAAAAACCTTAATTTCCTAAAGTTTTGACCATGTTAAGGTGGTCAGACATATGAGTTTTTTTTTTTTTTTAAGTTGTAATAAAAAAATCATAATTAATTATTTACTTAGGAGACAATTACAAAAAAATATGCATCACATCGGGACATGAATTCTCTACTTATATCTAAAATCTTATAAAAAAATATTATCATTTTATTGTGGTTAGGGTGGTCATATAGACACACTTCTTATTTTTTCCCTAAAATTTAAGTGCTACTACATTGAAATTTCAAATTTTCACCAAATAGATTTTTTTCTTTTTTAAATAAACCTATTTGTTTAGAAACTACATTCAATTTTTTACATATCCTATTCATACATATTTATGAAATAATATAGATAACTTATTCAAAATTTTACATCCAGTTGCCTAACTCTAATTTTTCTAAATTTTTTGCCACTTAAGGGTCTATTTTTTCCATGATAATCTTGCACATATCTTGGAATCTTTTGAATAACCAAATCACACCATTTTTTTTTTATACCCATCTTTTGTAATGTATGCCACTATTTTATACTTCTCGAACTCTACTAGTTTTTGTCCCACCTTATCTCTGCTTTCCATGTGTTGACATACTAACATTTGTTGCAAGCCACTGCAATGCTCGCTTGAACCATCCAAGCATGTTGTACTATAGAATATTTAAGCATTTCAAAAAATATTTGAGAAATATTAATTTGAAGATAATAATTTTGAAATTTACCAAAAAATTAGGTTTGAGTCATATCCAAAAACTACTTTGGATGTGGCTCATGGTTCGAACTACCGATTCTCCTTCTTACGACATCCCTTTGATTCGGAGATGGCCTTGTGTTATTCTTCCAATAATATTCAATTAGTGTTCTTAATAATTCAACAACTTTTTTATCTCTTTGTAGCAGTCTCCACAACAATGCCCATAATTCATTTGAATCAGTGCCCTCAATTCTTTTCTACCTTTGAATGGCTTTCAATAATTTTTTTCTTCTAATTCTCATTTGTTCATTCATATTTTTAATGAGATCAGCTCTCTTTGTTTGATAGCTTACCAAATTTGATGTAATGACACATCGGGTGACATTACTATCCTTTGAGTGTGAGGTCCAACCCACACTCTCATAAGCATCCATTAGATTCTTCACAATAGTGTTTTCACTTGATGCATTCAATGTTATCAATCCAAGAGCCTTCGTGATGTTTTTATACTTTAAACCATGCATCATTTCAACAAATAGTTGACATCTTTCAGTCTCATTTAGCTTTTCAAAGAAGATTTTCCAAATCTTATCATCATAACTTCTACAAGTGTGTGTTGGAATCTTACCTTCCATGTGCTACAAAATATCCTCATCAATATTAATCAAATACTTTGGCTCTCTACACAAAATTCTAGGTAGTCTTCTCCTAGGAACATACATCTCAACATTAGCAATTTCATGAAATTTAGTTGAGGTGGGCTAGATTGTGTACCTTCGATTGAGGGTGGAGTATAAGACATACATTGAGGTTCATGTGGGGATGATGAAATACCCTCTTTATCAAATCTGAGTGATAATGTACTCTCAACTTGAGATGCACTGGATGGTGTCCAACCATATTCACTTGTGGTAGATGGTGTCCCTCCATATTCACTTGCGGTAGATTGTGTCCCTCCATATTCACTTGCGGTAGATGGTGTCCCTCCATATTCACTTGTGCTTAATGGTGTGACCCCTTCGTATTCACTTTCGGTAGAGGGTGTTTCTCCAACTATGGTATCCAAATCTGTCCTACAATGTTGCTTTCATATTCATGCCCTTTGTGCTGCAAATTTTAGTTCTCTTTTTGATGGTTGAGGTTCCTCTTCAATTTGATTATTTTTATCAATTGTTTCCAATTTCTTCTTTTCACGATATGCCCTCAACCGCTCTCTCTCCTTTTATTTGAATCTTTAGAGCTCTTTATTTGTTAGTTTATTCCTTTTTTGTTTCTTCGGCATGGTAGATAATCTTACCTATAGCATGGTAATGAGATGAATATTAGTTCATGGTGTTTGAGTCATTAGATGAACATTTAGATAGGTTGCTTTATCCAATTTGCAAAAAATGTAAAATGCTTTAAAAAGAGGTTCTAGGTGTTTTGTTCTTAGAAAAAGGTCTTGGTGGACCTTTTCAACATGTAATTACTTAATTTGGTGGTTCTTAGGCATTGAGGGATTCAAAAGTGGTAAAAAATCAAATCTTCTAAAATTGTTGTCAAGGTAAAAATGTAAAAATTGACAAATGAAAAAATTGGAAGTTTAGGAGTCAAGTATGTGAAAGGTTGGTTTGGTTAATTTGATATAGTCAAGAAAAAATTTAATTTATGGAGAACCTCTTGCAAGAGGTAGAGGGGACGTAAATAATGGAGAAAACAATAAAGAGACCCTATTTAATATTCATTTTTTTGTGTTTTTGCTGGTAAAACAGCGTTGTGAAGCATTGTACAGCCCCACACAGCCATATTTTCATGGGGAAGTCATTTGGAATGATTAGGCTATGAGTCTACATAATTCTCCTTTTTTTCTCACTCAATTTCATGCAAATTTGAGTAAGTTATGGCTTGTTTACTGAAGACGGTTCAAAACCCTTGCTAGGGTAAACAAAATTAAATTAAAATTGCATTTCTCTTATTTTAACCCATGGAATCACTCAAAATTTAGAAAAAAAAATGTTTTTTTTTTGGTACTCTTTCATTTGTAAAAGTTTTAGACTAAGTGGTGATAGTTAGCTTTTAAAATCATGATGCCCTAGACCATATTTTGGTGAAAAATTAGGAAAAAGCATAGTGTACAGTGAGAATTAAAAAAAAAAATTATGGTTTTTTATTCCTTCTTGAAGAAATTGGTTTAAAAATTTGTTTAGGGGTATTTTGAATCTATTTCAAGATTTTGTTTGGTGAGTTTTCAAGTTTTTGAAGTCCATTTAATGACTTTCCTGCCATGATAGTGATGTAACATTCCTGATTTTCTATCAAGAATGGTGGTTTAGGATACATGTTTGATGAATTATCATGAAGTAAGTTTGGAGAATGATTCCTTCATGTTCTATAGAGATATTTATGTAGGATTGAAGCATTAATAAGTTGGAATAAGCTTGGAATTGATAAGTTTCTTATTGATAGGGCCTAAAAGGGCCTAGTTTGTTGATTAGGAGAGTTTGTTTTGAGAAGTTTTCATATTGGATATATCGAAGTTGGGAATTGGGTTGAATCAATTAAATTGATACTATTTAAAGTGTTTGAGAAGTTTTTAAGGTATTTTGTGCTTAGAACTTAGTTTGATGTCTTGTATCTATGAGTTTTATGAAAGTAAAGGAGTCCTAATTGAATGGACAAGTTGAGATTTGGTTTAGTTTTGATAAGTTGATTGGAGTGAGATTGGGTTAAGTTGTTTTCTTCCTCTAGCATTGCATCAAATTACCCTTGATGGTTTGTTTTTCTTGGTAGATGCTTTGCAAGATAGGCTGCAACATTCCCCATTTTTCTAACTTATCCTTGAATAAATAGTCTTGAAATATTGGAGAGAAGGGTTATAATCCCTTCTAGGTAGACTAATCAAGGAAACATTCAAAATATATGACAACAAAGGTGATGAGGTAGCTTTACTAATGAGGTAATTTAGAAATAGAGATAAAAACCAAAATAGTTTAAATCAATGCTATCAATGTGAGAGGAGTATATTCTAATTTTTTTAGAGACTTGTATGGAAAATTTGGTAGAATAGACAAGGAAATTGGCTAGTTTGTATAGATGTCATTTAAAAATTTAATTGGAAAGTGTACAAAATTTCAAAATTTAAAATGTCCATTGACAACCTAAAGTTGTAATGACAAACAAACAATTATCAACATGGAATATGCAAAATAACAAAAATGAAAGAAATCCATAATAGAATGAAAGAAATGTGTAAAGACTTAAAATATTTAGAAAACCAAAGTTTCAAATGGAGGAGTTGTACCCAATTATGTATCCTTTTATTCTTTTTTCTTCAAAATCCTCAACAATTTGACTTTTTCAAAAGTTTGTTCCCCTCCAAAATTCAATTGTATATTAGTTTTCATTGGAATTCAAACTTGTATTAAAATTATATGCCTTTCAAAATTAAAACTCTACTATTTCATGCAAAGGTGGTGGAAAGATCATGAAAAAGGTGGTGGAATGTGAAACACATGCATGCACACTTCACAACATCATCAAAAAGCTACTTTTTTTTAGAGCACA